>CANTAL010000397.1:54176-131676 GCA_947650365.1 Chamaelirium japonicum | reverse complement strand
TTTAATTGAGTTGAGAGACAAACCGTAAGAGATAAACATAGCCGTTCATTGCTGTGATTGATCCGATCAGTCCTCCAAAAATGGAAGGTGATTCGTCCAGATCTGTCAGGGGTTAAAAATGGAAGATGATGATACCGTCCGGATCTGTCAGGGGATAAAAATAGAATGCGATCAATACACCGTTATCTCTCTCTCCTCCTTCTAAGCCCTTGCCCCTACCCCTCCGCCAACCCCCCTTCACCTCTCCTTCTCTCTCTCTCCCTCCCCATCAGTGAAGCCCCCCACCCACGAGATCTCTCTTTCTCTCCCTCCCTCTCTCTCTCTCTCTCTCTCTCTCTCACCCCCCTTCCGGATTCTCTCTCCCACACTGGAGATCTGGATTCTCTCTTTCTCATCGCCACTGTCGCCACCACCCCGCACCCATCGGTGTCCCACAGGCTGCCTCGGTCGGTAAATCACACTTCCCCTGACCGGTAGCACATCTCCGTCGAGCTCTCAGGTCCAGATCTGGCCTTGATCTGATTTGATCTCAGGTCCGTCTCCGATCTGATCTCATCTCCGGCAGCTTCATCTCAGATCCGCAGTCGCACCCTCCTAAGATCCGATCTCAAGCCCAGACCTCGAGAGCCTTGATCTGATTTGATCTCAGATCCGTCTCCGATCTGATCTCATCTCTGGCAGCTTCTCTCTCTCTCTCTCTTAACCCACAGTCATTCGGCTGCTTCCTCCGTTGGCGCATCCAGGTGATGGAGAGCGGCGTCCGCCTCCTCGAGCTCTGCCCCGGCGGCGTCAACTTCATCATTCAGGTCATTAATAATCTCTGCAAAACCATGAAACCCATTAATGGGTTCTTTTGTTTAGATCCTTGCAAATCCATGAAGTAGGTTTTCAATCCTTTTCTTTTCCTAATTTTTTTTTGTTGGATCAAATATGGTAATCTTGGATGGGTTGTTGGGTTGCAGGTTTTCATCAACGTGCCGTGGTATTTCAGCATGATGTACTCAATGATCAGTCCCTTTCTCACCGAGAGGACCAAGAGCAAGTTCCTGATTTTTAGAGAAGGGTATGCGGCCGAGACCCTTCTCCGTCTCCGATCTGATCTCATCTCCGGCAGCTTCATCTCCCCCTCTCTGAGATGAGATCATTGGTCTTCTCCATCTCCGTCTCCGATCAGTCCTTCAAAAATGGAAGGTGATCTCCTGATCCCTAATCTCTCTCTCTCAAATCAGTAATATTGCACTAATTAAGATGATTTTGCATTGTCTTCTGATTTTAGATCTGAAATTGATGTTTTTGATCACGAGGTTTGATTTTGGATCTGAAACGATGGCTAATCAGACAGAGAGGCAGAGGAGCACATCGCCGGAGGCAGAGGAGCACATCGCCGAAGACTCGATTATCGCCGGTGCAGGGGGAGGGGTTGGGGTCGTCGCCGGCGGGGTTGGATCTCACTCTTTTATGACATCAGTTTTTTTTTTTGCAGGGTTCTTCCATAGTCGGCGGGATCGGGGTCATCGTCGACAGGGTCAGGGTCGTCGCCTGCGGGGAGGCAGAGGAGCACATCGTTGGTTGTCGCCGGCGGGGTTGGACTCTCTCTCTCTCTCTCTCTCTCTCTCTCTCTCTCTCTACTCTCTGTTTTTAGACATCATTTTTTTTTTGTGCAGGGTCCTTCCATCGCCGGCGGGATTGAGGTAATCGTCAGCGGAATCGAGGTCGAGGTCTTTGCTTGCGAGGAGGTAGAGGAGCACATCGTCGGAGACTCGATCGTCGCCGGTGCAAGGTATATGTTTCTCCCTTAACTTGCAGAAAGCTATATGAAATTGAATAGACGGCCCTCAGGTTTGTGAAATGCTTAGGAAACAACATATTCTTTTTACGTGCTATTAGAATCTTACAAAATTGTTCCAGCTGATCGGTAGCACTTGCTTGGATTTCATATGGGAGTTTTCATAATTTCAGTCTCAGACAAAAAAAATCATTCTTTTGTTTTTGTTTTTATTTTTCTTTTGTCATTCCATGTGAAGATGGGTACATGCGACCGAACTGCCTGCTTTAGAGGGGACGAAGATGAGTGGCATTACGGGTCTGGTTGATGCAACAATGATGGGAGGAGGTCGGTAGAATCATGTCTAATTGTATTTTCTGCATTGCTTTCTCCTTATTTTTTTTCGATTGTATTTTTTGTTTTTTTTTTTGTTTCCCCACCTCTCTCTCTCTCTCTCTCTCTCTCAGTTCTTCTTCTTTGCGTTATTCCTGTAGTCTCAATTTTGTTTTAATGTAAAATTTAGGCTTCATTAGTTTTTAAGAGTTTTTTTTTTTCCCGGGTGTGAAGAAAATGTATTTTGGGTCCTAGGGTTTCCAGCTGCTGCCATCTCTAGGGTTCACAGACGATCCATTTGAGGAGCTAGAGGATCCTTGGAGGTTTTAAGAACGTTGTTTGGGTTTTAGCAAGGCATTGGGAATATCAAGCTAGATTGTCTTGGATTTTTTGAGAGTACAGTTGTTTCTGGTCATTAGAAGAATTTTTTTTTTCAATTTTTTACCCTTATTTGTTACCCTCTTTTAGTCTTTTTAATGATTGTTAGCATCTCGGAATAGTTGGAAGTGTTTAATGGGGAACCCTTTTATGCATTTAATTTTTAGCTAAAATAAGGGTTAGGATTTTTTCATATTATTTGAACTTTTTTGAAGTCTCAACAAATGATGGTTTGTGCGACCGTGAATTCCATAATATTCGATATCATATTAAATTGGAAATATTGAAGTTTATGCAACCGGATTTTTTTTTCTTAGACTGTTTTGTTGTGACAGCAGAATTAAATTTTGTTACACCCTGGGAGTTCTCATTATTGTTATGTCATGAGGCACTTGCAGAACCCGGGGCAGTTACGAGTGCATTCTGGAGGGATTGCATGGAAGAAGCAGGGAGGTGGGAAGGTGGTTGAAGTAGAGAAAGCTGATATAGCTGGCGTAACTTGTATGAAAGTCCCTAGGACATATCAACTTGGAGTTAGGACTAAAGATGGTTTGTTTTACAATTTCATTGGCTTCCGTGAACAGGTGATTCTCTTTACACATTCATTACTTTTTTTCTCCATCGCACTTTTTTCCACCATGGCACGTGCGCGCGCACACAGAGAGAGAAGGTGACTTATTCAGATCTCTCACACAAAGAGAGACGGTCACCCCCCTTTCGGATTCTCTCTCACACTGCAGATCTCTCTCTCTCTCTCCCTCTTTCAGATCTGGACCTCGCCGGAGGAGCTCTGGTGGTGCTGCCAGCGAAACTCGAGGTCGGGCCTGATCGCGGTTGCTAGAGGAGCTCGCCACTGGGCACTAGGCCGGGATCATCTCACGTCCGAACCCGCACGACCCTCGAGGTCGAGCCTCTTGCTCTCCTGTCGACCTCGAGCAACTCCGATGACCTCGAGGAGAAGCAATAGGACTGCCACTCTCCTGTCGGATCGGTGCAAGGTGGATCGGGGATCATTTAATCTGAAGGTTCGCTCTCCCTCTCTCTCTCTCTGTGTGTGTGTGTGTGTGTGTGTGTGTGTGTGTGTGTGTGTGTGTGTGTGTGTGTGTGTGTGTGTGTTTGATGGGTGTGATGGTGGTTTAGTGCAGAGCGGTGGCCGGCAGGTCAGAATGCGAGGAAGGTCAGACACCGGGAACGAGTATTTTCTCATCGAGGTGCACAAGTCTGATTTGTTGGAGTGATTTTGGATTTGATTTTGCATTGTCTTCTTATTTTGGATCTGATTTTGGATCCAAAATCTAATGTTTTTGATCACCTTTATTAGAAGGTTTGGGGTTTATGCCATGAAATCATCAACGATGATTTAACCATTTGGATGTTGGGTTTTTGTAATCCATCTTAATTTTCAAATTTACTCGGGTATTTGTACAAAATTTTTCAACCCATATTTTGGATATTGGGTTATGATTTGAAAATCTGGTTTTTGATGTTGGGATTTTGTAGTTGGAAAATCTGGTCTAAATCTTTACTTGGTTGTCAGCACTGCTCTACAATTTTTGGTGTTTTTTACTAATCTTATAAAGTATAGTTGTATGGGTTTTTTTCCCCTCTCAAGAGATACATTTCCTCAAAATCCCCATGTTTAATTATTTAGGTAAGTGAAAAGTGTTTTTTTTAAAATTGGTGCGATATTGTGGTTTTCAATCTGCTTTATGGTTGTTTGCTACCCTAAACTTCAGACTGGAAGGGCTCATTGTTATGCCATTTTGTTAATTACAATTTATCCGTTATTAACTTTATAGCTCAAAGCCTTCTGATGTCATTCTTCTAAACAGGCTCAAGGCCTCGGACCAATCTCCATATCGCATGGCTCCATAGACCATTGCATTACACAAGCTGTGATCCGAGCACTCGGCTTCGGAGTGGTTCTGGTGGTAGATTATATTGGATAAACCTTTTTATTAGATATGAGAATAGATTTCTCTCTCTCTCTCTCTCTCTCTCTCTCTCTCTCTCTCTCTCTCTCTCTCCTCTCTCTCTCTCTCTCTCCTCTCTCTCTCTCTCTCTCTCTCTCTCTCTCTCTCTCTCTGGTATGTAATGTGTCATAATTCATCACATAGAACGATTATGATGAAAGTTGTAATTCTCTTTGACATTAGATTAAATTGAAAGAAGTTCTATTCAAAGAAGTTGCTATTGAAAGAAGTTATACGGATAGAGTCCGAACCGTACTAAATTATTATCTTTAAAAAATCAGCAATATCTCGAAATCAATATGCTCTTATTTCAATAGTGGTCACAATATTTAAATTAAGATTGCTAGATGTAGTTAGAAAAATCAGATGCTGATAACCAGCTGTAAACAAACAAAATCATATTAGAGCACACACATTGAGCTCTTAAGTCTGGTGCATTTTAGTTGAGAGCAACAACTTCTGGATTTTGCCTTTCTTTACAATGGAATTCAATGATAGAATCGAATACCAATGATGTTGGTTCCCACCCCAGATGCAAAAAGCAAGAGAGTTGATGGTAGTTAGATGGCCAGTCATAGGAAAAGAAGCTCAAACTATAGAATTCGAGTTTAAAGGTTTAGGGCGAGTCATAGAAAGAGAAGTTCAAACATTTTTTTTATGTTCTCATCCTCTAAATATTGTCATCTCCTTCGAAATATTATCACCATTTTGAATTATTATTGGCATCCTTAAAATACTCCTTTCTCAAAATTTTGTCACGCCATTGAAATTTTTTACCTTGCTTAAAATATTATTCACGTCTTCGAAATTTTTTGCGTGCCGACAGGCACGAGCATTACTAGTATATATATATATATATATATATATATATATATATATATATATATATATATATATATATATATATATATATATATATATATATATATATATATATATATATATATATATATATATATATATATATATATATATATATATATATATATATATATATATATATATATATATGAGGGCCGGGACGCTACCTCTCAAAGCAGTGTTTTTGCTGCTTTGACAACCCATCACGGTCGCGCCATTTGTGATCTCCGGCCAAAATCAACATAAACAACCTCCAATCACCTCCACCGGTGATCTCCGTTGACACCACCTGTCGGCTTCCACCGATAGAGGACTTCGGTGACTACTTCTATTATGAGCCGTCCATTCATCACCCCATCTCATCCGGGGACCTCCGAGGACATCTGCACCTGGCAACCACCTCCGGTGACTTCTAGCACCTCCCGATTATGAGTTCGAATGACCTTTGTCGTCGTTCATGGCTTTGATAGCCATCGGCGACCTATCAAAGTAGCGAAGAATGCTGTTTTCGAAGGTAGCATCTTGTTTCTCTCTCTCTCTCTCTCTCTTTATATATATATATATATATATATATATATATATATATATATATATATATATATATATATATATATATATATATATATATATATATATATATATATATATATATATATATGTATCCTAATTGGGTAGCGATACAGTGTGGCCGCCGCTTAATGTTCGGCACCCCCTAGGGTTTTTTTTTTATTTTTTATTTTATTTTTAGGTTGATCACCTCTCATTTGATAGCACACACAAAAAATTGCAGCTCATTATAAGACCTATATGTTTATCAAATATGCTCATCAAATTAATGGTAAAAATGAACGATCGATAAAAGTCGAGCACATTTGATAGACCTATAGGTCTTAGAATGAGCTGAAATTTTTTATGTGTGCTATCAAAAGGGAGGTGATCATCCTCAAAAATAAAAAAAATAAAAATATTATAAAAAACACATAGGCGGGTGGCAGTACGTAGTGGCTGATTTCGGAATGGGACAGGCTGAGGGCTCAGGATGGCAGCCTGACCCCGAACCATGGTATTTTTGGGATTAGTTAATTCGGGCCGCCAGGCTATTTTTACAACAATAGGTGAGCCCCCATCCATTCCAATTATATCTTTAGTGATCATCAAAACCTCAAACCCAGATGTCCTCAATCCTTCATTTTGCAATTTGTTGAGTATAGGTGAAGCTCATTGGTACATGTCTATGGATGCCATGAAAGCACAAATGGCCAGATGGCCTTCCTGCTGGTTTCTATAAGTGTCGGGTACTATAGTAGGGTATGATCTTACCATTTATATGCATGCTTTCTTTATAGATAACAAATCACCCCGCCGCGGCCTCAAACATACAAATATTGCTCATATTCTCAAACCTATTAGCCTATGCAATGTGGTCTATAAGACGATTACCAAAATTCTTATTAACTGTCTAAAGCCTTTCCTCGGTAGAAGCACATCACCTCGATCATCAAAACGCCTTTGTTAGGCAAATTGTTGATAGTATTGTTGTTGATCTAGAGCTATGAAAAGAACCTCCGGGAGAAGAGGTTATTATGGTTTTTAAAATTGATATGTCCAAAGCCTATGACAGAGTAGAGTGACACTTCATTATTCCAGGGAGGAAAGGATTTGGCTTCTCTTTTAAACTCGATCGTATGATTTAGGAGTGCATCTCTTATCGATCCTTCTCTATCCTTATCAATAAGCACCCAGAGGGTCATTATCATTCTGAAAGAGGTCTAAGACAAAGCTGCCCCCTTTCCCCATTCTTGTTTTTGTATTGTTCAGAGATACTATCCAGCCTTATGTTTCAATATGAACATCAAGGCATTATTCATGGTGTCAAATGGTGAACCTTGATAAATCCATCATATTCTTCAACAGGAGTATTAATCGAAATAAAAGGGAGCGGTTGGCTTTGATTATTGGTGTGAGTATTATGATCAATACTGAAAAGTACTTAGGGGTCCCTTTATTCTATTCGAGATCAAAGAAAGCTTCCTAGTCTTGCCACATTGAGAAGATGATGGCCAAAATGAAGGGATGGAAGTTCAAACTTTTATCATATGCGGGTCGCACCACCCTCAATAAAGCATCGATCGCTCTCATCCCTAGATTCCCTACCCACTTATGTGTCATGGCGGCTTGCCCGCTTCCCCATTCTGTAACTGATATACTGACTAGAATTCAAAAAAATTATGGCGGGGGGTTCATGGATTAAAAAAAAGGCACATTTACCTTTATCTATGGAAGAATTTTTTCAAACCAAAAGAAGAAGGCAGACGAGGGATCAAAGATATGAAGTTGGTAAATAAAGCACTAGTTATGAAGATGGTAATGGAAAAAATGTTAATGTGTGTTAATGTATAGATGGGTCGGTTTCTATATACAGTCGGGTCGAGTTCTATGTTGTACATATATATTGGGCTTAGCCCCTTAATGAAGCATTATTCCATTCTCTCCAAACCCTAGTAGTCATCTCCTAACATAATATCAAAGCTTTAGGATTTCTCCCACTACGACGCAATGACGATGGCTGCTCTCCCCTCTCCCATCCGACCCCTCCTTAGACACCGGCATCTTCTCCGGCCCCTCTCTCGATGTCTCCTCTGACCTTCGGATACCCCTCTCCCGGCATCTCCTCCGGCCCCTCACCGGCAGCCCTCTAGCCACCTCTCCCTCACCGGCAGCCCTCTCCCACTCGGCAGCCCCCCCCTCTCTCTCTCTCTTTCTCACCTGGCAGCCCCCCTACCCGGCAACCCCCACCTTCTTCTCCCTCACACTCCATCACCAGCAGCCCCTCGGTCTCCCTCTCCGGCCGTCACCGGCAGCCACCCCCCTCTCTTTCCCTACCCGGCAGTCCCCCTTTATCCAATCCCCCCTACCCTCTCCCCTACCCGGCAGCCTCTCTATCCGATCACCCCCCGAGATACCAACCGGCCTCCCTGCCACCCTCCTCACCACACCCTGCCCTCTCTCCACTCCTACCGCCATCCGTGACCCCCTCCTCCACTGACCACCCCTCTTACCCGACCTCCGGCCACCTATCTGCCCCCCTCCATATGCCTCCCTACAGCCTCTCCCTCTGTGTTATACCATTACTACGGGCATGCTGCCTCCCTAGCCTCCTCTTACAGACCGGATCTGGCACCGGTCATGGGTACCCCCGCTATGAACTCTTGTAGCACCTCTTGACTCCCGTACCACCTGCACCTAGTGGCTTCTCGCCGAGTCCCTCCAGCCCTCTGTTCTGAGGGTATTCTTGAGCTGAGTCCCTTTGTTGAGTTAGTTGATTGTGGACGTGGTTAGGGTCCCCTCTGCCATGATGGCGGCACTGCTGATGCTGCTGCTGTCAGTCTCGCTTCCTCGTTACCTCCCTCGTCTAACTCTGATTGTCTTCAGCGACTTGAGGAGCAACTTGAGAAGCTCACGGTCTGTCCGTCATTTTCTAGTACTGCTGCTCCATGGATCTTCGACTCTGGTACCTCCTGCAACCTCACTTCTGACTATACCGTACTCACCGACTGTACCCCTGTTCTTACTCATCTGGGGGTCCGTACTGCTGATGGGGGCCTCGTACTTATTTCATAGTGTGGTTCCATCACTTCTATCTTCGATACCATTGGTCGCTTAACCTTGCCCCGTGTTCATCATGCACCCCTCTCAAATATTAATTTAATATATATTAGTTCCTTTTATGACTCTGGCCTGACAGTTGCCTTTACTTCTTTTTCTTGTTCTGTGCAGGATCTATGGACGGGTCAGAGCATTAGACTAGGTCATTGAGCAAAGGGACTCTACTAGTTGGATCACCTTCAGGTTCCCACTTCCACTCCTTTCGTTCTGTCAGCCTTGTCTGTCACCTCTGATGCCGACATGTGGCATAGACGGTTAGGTCACATATCCAGTGATAGATTTCAAAGCGTTTTGTGCTCGGGCGCTTTTGTTCGAGAGTCTTTCTCCCCCCTTTCTATATGTACGGGTTGCCATTTGGCAAAGCACCTAGCTCTTTCCTTTTCTACTAGTGCTTCAAGATTCAACGCTCCTTTTGATCGTGTACATTCTGATATTTGGGGTCCTACTCCAGTTGCCTCCTTTACTGGCTTTCTATATTATGTAAGCTTCATAGATGATTACTTCCGATGTACCTGGGTCTATCTCATGTGTCGTCTCTACAAGATTCCTCACATTTATAGGACCTTCACTATTATGCTTCAAACCCAGTTTGGTCAGCGCATTAAGACCTTTTGGTTTTACTATGCCTAGGAGTATCTCTCCTCTAAAATACGTGAGATCTTTAAAACTCATGGCACTTTTCACCAACAGTCGTGCCCCCATACGCATGAACAGAATGGATTCACCGAGCGCAAGCATCGCCATGTCCTTGAGACATCGTGAGCTCTACTTTTGTCTGCTTCTGTTTCATATATCTACTTAGCCGAGGCTGTTCTGATCGGCGTTCACCTTATAAATATCATTATATCCTCTACCCTCTCTGGTGTTACCCCGTACGAGCGGATTTACTCCACATCCCCGATTACTCCCTTCTTTGTAACTTTGGGTGCATGTTTTTCATCCTCTTCCCTCCCTATGAGCACACCAAACTATATACTAGGTCTGTTAGGTGTGTCCACTTGGGGCTCAATCGAGAGCACAAGGGTTATGGGTGATACGATCCCTTCGCTCGTCGGATCCATGTCGATCACTCGTCGCATCTTCTTTGTTGAGGATGTCTCATACTTTTTCATTAAGTTCCGGGATCTTCCCTTATTGTCTGTGTCACCCTCTATGCCTTCACTACCCTCACCACCCACATCACCCTATACGCCTCCAACACCTCTTACCATCTGTAACATCCACCCCAAACACACAAAATATTGTCCTACACGAGGACGTGTAGCCCTGAGGGGGGTGTATTGTGACGACCAAGATCCAATCGGCCAATAGCCAAGAGCTAAGACTCCTGAGGCTGGGATGCCAAGATGGATGAGGTGAGGTGAGGTGAGGTGTACAAGGCCACGAGTTAGCCTCATATCGCCTGGAGAGAAGGAGATCCTGAGTTACTTATATAATTTCCCCTCCCTAACATAGAAAACGCGTTTTAAAACCGTGCGCCGCTATGGATTTCGTAAGAACTCCGTAGTTAAGCGTGCTCGGACGAGAGTAGTACCAGGATGGGTGACCCCCTGGGACGTTATCGTACGAGCACGGGCAAAGCGGGCAATATCTTATGTGTTTGGGGCAGATGTTACAAAATGGTATCAGAGCCGGTTCTCCTCGCTATGGGGGGGTCTAACCTACACGAGAACGTGTAGCCCTGAGGGGGGTGGATTGTGACGACCAAGATCCAATAGCCAAGAGCTAAGACTCCTGAGGCGGGAATGCCAAGATGGATGAGGTGAGGTGAGGTGAGGTGTACAAGGCCATGAGTTAGCCCCACATTGTCTAGAGAGAAGGAGATCCTGAGCTACTTATATAATTTTCCCTCCCAAACATAGAAGACGTGTTTCAAATCCGTGCGCCGCTATGGATTTCGTAAGAACTCCATAGTTAAGCGTGCTCGGGCGAGAGTAGTATCTGGATGGGTGACCCCCTAGGAAGTTCTCGTGCGGGCACGGGCAAAGCGGACAATATCTTGTGTATTTGGGGCGGATGTTACACCATCCCCTTTCTACCTCCGTATCCTGCTCTTACGCCCATGATTGTGCCTTACCCGGTTGAACCTCCCCTACCATCGTCGGGATTCGTCTTGCCTCCTCCACCTCCCCTACCTCCCCCATCCCCACCTACCATGCCCCCCCCCCTCCACCTACGATGCCCCCATCGCCTCCTGAATCTCCCCCAGCACCACTATTTGTCACTCGTGTCTACATTCATCGCTCCACAGTCACTTCTACCGAGTCTATTCCCACTGGTACTCCCTCACCTACTACTGCTCCTTCATCTCCGGTCGTGGATCCTAGCCCTGTTTGGTACTACCCTACATGCAAACATCACCCTCCTAACAGTTATGACTACTCTCCTAATAGGTTTAGCTACTCTACTTTTACCTCTGACTCTCCTGACACCTCTGGATACTCTGCTAGGGGGGTTAGGTTGGGGATCTGAGGAGAGGGTGTCGGGTGGGATCAAGGATCGGAGGAGAGAAGGCAGGAAAAGGTGGAGTGGGGTCGGGGTGGAGCTGGGCAGGGTCGGGGATCGGGGTTGGGGTGGAGCCGGGTGGGGTGGGGTGGGGTTGGCGTGGAGGAGAGGGCCGGGTGGAGGTGGGGTTGGGGTGGACTCGGGGACCGGTGGTGGAGGTCGTAGCGGGGGGGGGGTCAGGAACCGGAGGAGTAGACCAGAACGAGGCCGAGAACCAGAGGAGGAGGCTAGATGTGCCGACTGGAGGATCAACCGTCGTCATCGTCGTCGCAGCAAGAGAACCCTAGAGCTCTGATACATTATTAGGAGATGATGGCTTGAATTTAGAGAGAATGGAATTACTCATCATTGAACGGCTACTCCAGATTGTATTGCCTCTCATTTTAAGAGACTACAAAACTTTAGCTATTAATGAAAGCAACTAGTATGAAACCCGGGCAATGCCCGGATAAACTTGATGCACGCCATTTGGCACAGACGGCATGACAACTGTTCGAAGAAGTGTGAAATCTGATGTGAGTGTGATTGTGTGTGTGTGAGAGAGAGAGAGAAAGAGATTAACATCAAATGACCATTAAATACCATTGAATGAGTATTTATCATCTTTATGGTAGGCTTTTAATAGTATCTAAAAGTGAGCCGCGTTCACACATGAAAAAAGAATTCTGACTCTTTAAAAGACATCCACGTGTCACAACACGGGAGAGAGGCTTCCGTTTTAGTATATAGTATAGATTTGGACTCCATAATAATCTCTTCTCAAACAAATGTTGTAGTTAATTCCTTGTTAAAAGACAGTAACCAGTTACAACTATTGTGAGAGTAAGAGAGTAATGGAGATCATCTCTTGAAAAAAAAAAGAACATTTTTAAAATCCCATCCCCCGTGCACACCCATCGAGTCCATCAAATTCCACCTACCTCTCTCTCTCTCTCTCTCTCTCTCTCTCTCTCTCTCTCTCTCATACACACACGCATGTGCAACACGCATGCAAGCCGCACCCACAAAATGGGTGAGTCACTGAGCCCCATCTGACTTGGTCTCCAGAGCAATGACCGTTGGTAGGCCTGTTAATCGGGTTAGGCTGGGTCAGTCAAGGTCTATCCAAACCAAGCTCAAACTATAGGTGGTATTTCCAAGTCCGAACTCGGTCCAAAGTTTTACCATCATGTTCAGTCTAAATTCAGCCATTTTTTTTTCTCGGATTTCGAACCGACCCAAATAAGAGCATTGTAATAGAAAAACTAATGAAAAAATGACATTCATTAGTAATACATCTCACAATTTCAGTAAAACCTAGTATCTTTGTATTAGCGATGTTCCTAAAATCGTATGCATACATAAAACAATAAAAACTATGAGATTCTAAACAATAGCAACTCTCTCTAAAAAAAAAAAAAAACTTTTCAAAAAAAAAAACATGTTCATAAATTTATCTTCTACATTAGCAAAATATATTGAGGGGATGGTTCAATAAACTAGTACACCCTTACTATTTTCGAGTTTGGGCGTAAAATGAGTCAAGTTTAACACGGCCCGAACTCAACCCGAGCTCAAGTTTGGGCTTGAAATCATGTATGTCCAAGCTCAGTCCAGCCCAAGCTCACATAAAGCTTGGCACCAATTTTTTCGGAAGAACAAGCAGGTATTCGGCTAGCCCAGCCCAATTTGACAGTCCTAGACATTGCCAAGGGTTATATCTAAATGCACCTATCATTTTAACATCTAATATGTGATTTTCTTAGCACCCAACCCATTTAGGTGGATATGTAATGGCACCCCTAATAACCTCAAAATATACCCATCTCCAACCTCTGGCCAATCATTTCCCTCCGCTCTTGTTGCCCCTTGCCGCTCCACCTCTATCGCCTGCCTGCTCCTCACTCTTTCCGACACCACCACCCCCTCCTCCTCCTCCTTCTTTTTACTTCTTGTCCATCCCCAATTGAAACCTAACCCATCATGATCAAGTTAGTGGCTACATGTACTGACATTGACATCAAAGAAGGGAAGGAAGCCAGTGTCGAAGGGCACATGCATGACATTGCAATGGTAATATTGGAGGGCTCCAACCAACATTACCATTGCAAGTTAGCTTGTGGCGACCTAGATGGGTTAATTAGGGTTCAGAGGAGGAAGAAGAGGACGGAGGAAGGAAGAGGGGGCTATGTCGGCGTCCGAAAGGGGCAACATGCTTCATAGGAGGGGGTATCGTTGGAAAGGGAGGGGGGAGGGTTGGTTGGTGGGAGGTTAGGGGTGGGGGTAAGTTTAAAGATTAAAAAATCAATAAAATTTCTTGGTTCAAACGTACTTTTTGGTTTCGAACTTCTTTTTTTTTTTTTTTCTGGGCTCAATCTTTTTTTTTCTTCTGTTGGATGGGTTAAGTGATCAGAGTACAGGGTGCTAGAGCAAGGGCTCAAAGAGATCCGGAGATCAAAACAGGGGAGGTAGCAGCTTCGATTAATTAATTCCAAATGCATATATATATATAGATAGATCGGGCTACATATATAGATGGATCTATAAATATGTTAACACCATATATAATCCTGCAAACATGACGTCAACAGCCAGAATACACACGCACAAACAAGTCATAATGGCCTTGAGAAAAAGTTCGCTCAAAGACCCGGTAGTCGAACATAGAACTTCTCCAACATGGGAGAGTGGAAGTACCACCAGACCAAGAGCCTGTTGGTGGTTCAAATGTTCAATCCCATTGCCAGGACTCCTCCGTCATTCACACCCCCCTCTCTCTCTCTCTCTCTCTAAAAGTAATCTAAAGTTATCTCACTTTTTTTTTTTTATTAGAAACAAACAAGAGAAGATATTTAGATACAGAATTTAAAAAATTATTTATTTATTATTTTTTAAAATTTTAATAAACATCCTACTTCCAAGTGGAAGTCCACTTCAAGTTCAAGCTCCACTACCACCCCCACCCAACATTTTCTTGGACACGACAGCCCATTTCTGCTTTTCGTAAGTTCGAACCTCATCATTACAATTCGAGCCCAGATCGGAAAAGCCGGAAAACGACCGATCCACACTACTCATCCTCCAAGACAAACATGTGCAGCTAAACTGAAGTGCCAACCCCCCAAACCCACTCGACTGTATTGGTGGGCTTCAACTCTCTCTCTCTCTCTCTCTCTCTCTCTCTCTCTCTCTCTCTCTCTCTCTCTCTCTCTCTCTCTCTCTCTCTCCACTCGACTGTATTGGTGGGCTTCAACTATCTCTCTCTCTATCTCGGATCCACTCGACTGTATTGGTGTGCTTGAACGATCTCTCTCTATATACTAGTAAGAAATCCGGACAATGCCCGGATAAGCATGATGCATGCTATTTGATACAAACGACATCGAAATTGTTCGAAAAAGTGTAAAATCTGAAGTGAGTGTGATTCACTTGTTAGAGAGATATTACCATCAAATGCCCTTTAAATGTCATTGAATGAGTATTTATCATCTTTATGGTAGGTTTTTAAAAGGATTTAAAAGAGAGCCGTGTTCACACACGAAAGAAGGAATCGGGCTCTTTAAAAGACGTCCACATGTCACAACACGGGAGAGAGGCTTCCATTTTAGTATTATATTAGTAAGAAACCCGGGCAATGCCCGAATGTACTTGATGCACGCCATTTAGCAAAGACGACATCGCAACTGTTTGAAGAAGTGTGAAATCTTAAGTGAGTGTGATTCACTTGTTAGAGAGAGAGAGAGAGAGAAAGAGAGATATTAACATCAAATGACCATTAAATGCCATTGAATGAAAATTTATCATCTTTATGGTAGGTTTTTAAATGGATTTAAAAGAGAGTCATGTTCACACACGGAAGAAGAATTCTAGTTCTTTAAAAGACGTCCACGTGTCACAACACAGGAGAAAGGCTTCCATTTTAGTATATATATAGACTAGTAAGAAACCCGGCCAATGCCCGAATGTGCTTGATGCACGCCATTTGGCAAAGACGACATCGCAACCGTTTGAAAAAGTGTGAAATCTAAAGTGAGTGTAATTCACTTGTTAGAGAGAGAGATATATATTAACATCAAATGGCCATTAAATGCCATTGAATGAAAATTTATCATCTTTATGGTAGGTTTTTAAATGAATTTAAAAGAGAACCGTGTTCACACACGGAAGAAGAATTCTAGCTCTTTAAAAGACGTCCATGTGTCACAATAAGAGAGATGCGCTTCCATTTTAGTATAGATACTAGTAAGAAACCCGGGCAATGCCCAAATGAACTTGATGCACAGTCATTTGGCAGAGATGACATCACAACTGTTCGAAGAAGTATAAAATCTAAAGTGAGTGTGATTCACTTGTTAGAGAGAGAGAGATTAACATCAAATGATAATTAAATGCCATTGAATGAGTGTTTTATTATCTTTATGGTAGGTTTTTAATAGGATTTAAAACTGAGCCGTGTTCACACATGGAAGAATGATTATGGCTCTTTAAAAAACGTCCACGTGTCACAACACGGGAGAGAGGCTTCCATTTTAGTATATAGTATAGACTACTAGTAAAAAAATCCGGACAATGTCCGGTTGAGATGATGCACGCCAATTGGCACAAACAATATCGTACTTGTTCGAAGAAGTGTGAAATTTGAAGTGAGTGTGATTCACTTCTTAGAGAGAGAGAGAGATTAACATCAAATGATCATTAATTGTCATTGAATGAGTATTTATCATCTTTATGGTAGATTTTTAATAGGATTTAAAAGTGAGCCGTGTTCACACACGGAAGAAGGATTCTGGCTCTTTAAAAGACGTCCATGTGTCACAACATGGGAGTGAGGCTTCCATTTTAGGATTAGATACTACTAGTAAGAAACACAGGCAATGCTCAGATGAGCTTGATGAACAGCCATTTGGCACAGATGACATCACGATTGTTCGAAAAAGTATGAAATCTAAAGTGAGTGTAATTCACCTGTTAGAGAGAGAGAGAGAGAGAGATTAACATCAAATGATAATTAAATGTCATTAAAAGAGTGTTTTATTATCTTTATGGTAGGTTTTAAATAGGATTTAAAACTGAGTCGTGTTCACACATGGAAGAATTGTAGGTGCAAATTTTGGCATAAGTTTACCAGCTACCACGGGACCCACCGTCCCTGCCTGGTGGGCCCACGAAGACTACCACGGGACCCACCAGCCCTGCCTGGTGGGCCCACGAAGACTACCACGGGACCCACCGGCCCTGCCTGGTGGACCCACGAAGACCACCGCAGGACCCACCGGCCCTGCCTGGTGGACCCACGAAGACCACCGCAGGACCCACCGGCCCTGCCTGGTGGGCCCACGAGGACCACCGCGGGACCCACCGGCCCTGCCCGGAAGGCCCACGAGCCTGTAGAATCCCCCAGAAGACGGTAGCGGGGCCCGCTAGCTTTACCTGGAGGATCCCCAGATACGACAGCAGAAACCGCCATTCACCCCGGAATTCCTCCCAGAGAAGCCTATAAATAGCAGAGCCTTCGAATGTAAAAGGATCGAAATCTGAGATCGAACTCTCAGTGATAAAACCAGAGCTCTGGGATTTCCAAATTTCCCATCTTCCACCTCTCTTTGATCTTCTTTTTCTCTCAAAGAGATCAGAGTTTTCAGTGATACTCGGCCTGTCGAGATCACTCCAACATAAGTGTTAGTGAATTCGGGTTGCTCCCTATAGCACGGAGACGTAGGCTTCGACTGAACTCCGAGATCACATCTCTTGTGTCAAACTCTCTCTGATTGCCTCTCTGTTTACATATCGAAAGAGGTAACTTCAACTCCAATTGACAGATCGATCAACGTTCTTCAACTCGAACCTTCAATTGACTGGTGCTGCGAGAGTCTTCGGGTCGGCACGAAGATTTTCCCCCACAGTTTGGCGCCGTCTGTGGGATCCGATCAAAAAGACCAACTCTCCGCTACTACTTGATCGGTTGAACCTACAACCGATCTTGATAGTCAAACTTCCTCGCCCTCTCGGTTGATCAGACAACTGAACGGCAATCTCGTTGCACCTTTCGCTCTCTGAATGGCGAGGACGAAACATCAAGGTCAACCAGAAGGAAGTAACACTCAACAACAACCTCGTCCTGAGACTCGTTCAATGAGTCAAAGGCTCAACTTCGGACAGCCCCTTGCTGTCCCCGAGATGGGGGTTCGTTCAGGGAGTGGCAAATCTGTCGATCGACCTATCGCCCACCCCGCGCGACAGTCGATTGGGCAAACAACACCTGCTCCTACTGAAGACCCTCCATCGACCTACCAAATCTCTGCAGTCGACTTCCAGCTGCTTCAATTGGCAAAGCAGAATGCCACCCCTCACTGCTGAGAGGGATGCTCTGAAGAAGGCAGCCTCCGAGGCTGGAATCGCTCTTCCAATCCCCTCCACAAGCGAGAGAGTCGATCTTCCTCGACATTCCATCCACTCCGAACAACGGAGGTCAATGGGTACTACTGCCCTCGAGAAGATTCGACGTGATCCAACTCCCTCTGCTACCCCCTGGAAGCAAAGTGTTTGGGATCGCCTCGAAGACCAGTCTTCCCAATCGTCTTCTGGCTGCAACTGCGACAAGAGGACACCTTCAAAACTCAACATACCAAGGAGGCACCAAATGAAAGGCGCTCCTTTAAAGAGTCGAGTTTCCCCTTCCATTCCACTTCAGCGTGGGCTTGGATCGGACCTCCGACATCGACTTTAACCGGCAAATACTACAATGCCTGAGCAAGACCTTGCTATCTTGCCTCTTGACCCACCTCTAGGTCGAGGACATGGTCGCAGGGATGGCTATTCTTCTGCCGGGCCTCTACATCAAAGTCTCTTTGAGACAACATTTCCAAGGGGATGGAGAACTCCAATCCTCCCCAAATTCAACTGTATCAGAGGAGATCCTACTCTCCACATCCTTGCCTTCAAGCAAGCCTTAACGCCGCATGAAGAAGAGAACAATGTGCTCTGCCGCACCTTCGCAGGAAGTCTCGATGAACCGTCGCTCGACTGGTATCATAATCTCCGAGCTGGGTCCATCACCCAGTTCGATGTTTTGGCTAAACTCTTTGCGCAGCATTATCAGCTTAATCTGAAGCCCGAGAAGAAGCTGGACTCTCTCTATCGGCTGAGGATGGGTGCTGACGAGACTCTCCGAAGTTTCACTAGGAGGTTTCGCAACGAGCATGCTGCCCTCTCTGGAAGACATCTGGATGATGAAGCCATTATGTTGGCTTTCCAGAACGCTCTCCGCTTCGATCTACACATCTACAACGACTTCATCCGTAATCCCCCTCCTTCTCTGGGTGCTATGTTCGATCGAATCCAGAGAGAGATCGAGGTCGAAGACGATCAAGTCGCTCGTAAAGGGCGAGAAACAAAACGAAGGCCTGCGGAAAGAGAAGCTCCTAAGTATGCCGCCAAGGCTCACAACGCTGAGGCAGCAGCCCCTCCAGCCAACAAACGATCAAAGAATGATGGGCGTCGATCTCCAACGAAGACCACTTTCACCGAGTGGAATATGCCGGTCGAACAGATACTCGACCGCATTCAACATGAAGAGTTCGTTCGGAGGCCCAACCCTCTTCAGCCGAACTTGAAATTTACAGCTGATAAAACAGTATATTGCGACTTCCACCGAAGTCACGGCCACTCCACCGATCGGTGTTTTCGGCTGAAGTTCCATCTTGAAGACCTATTGCGAGAAGGCCATCTTCAAGAATTCGTCAAAGGCGGACATGATCAACGCCGAGCCTCTGCAAAAGGGAAAGAAGTGTGTTGGGTACATCAAATCTCCTCCAACCGGCAACCAATCTCTGTGAAAGCCAATATCTTTGGCATTCACGGATCATTGCACAATCAATCAATAACGGGAAAGAAGTGGATCGACAAGTTCGACGCATCTTCCATGTTCGTGCTGCAGCAAGCAAGGAAGACACTTGGATCGAGAAGCCCATCGAAGGTTTGGCTTGGCCCTCTATCGTCTTCAATGATGCAGATCTTCAAGGAGTTCACACTCCCCATCGAGACCCTCTTGTCTTGAAACTCCTTATCGACGGAAGCACTGTCAACCGGATCCTTATTGACACCGGAAGCTCCATCGACATTATGTTCTCAGACTGCTTCAAACGTCTAGGACATAAGTATCAAAGCCTCGACGTCGTCCCGACCGTGATCACCGGCTTCAACGGCGAACAAAGCATCACGGTGGGCGAGTCCAGATTTACCATCGACCTCAGCCGAGAGACTCGAGTCTCGGTGAGGTTTGCAATCGTCGAAGGAATGTCTAGCTACAACGCCATTCTTGGGCGGCCATTCCTCCACCAGATCAATGCCATCTCCTCTTCTTATCACCAACTTCTCAAGTTTGCAACAGGAGAAGGCATCGTCTGCATTCGAGGTAATCAACAAGCTGGAAGGTCTTGTGAGGCTGCTGCGGCTAAAACAGATCGAAAGATCAACATTGCTCCTCCAAAGCGGCCACGAGATGAAGCTGGTCCCTCTTCTAAATAGCAATCAAAGGAGATTCCGCTGACCGAACCTCCACCAATCGAATGGGAAACATCACCTTCAATTGAAGAAATCATCCTTATCAACATTGGCAGTGGAGATCTCCCTCGACAAACATTTATTGGTACCGGTCTTAGCGACGCAGAAGCGCAAGACATGGTATCCTTCCTCCAGTCCAATATCGACGTCTTCGCCTGGTGTTTCGAAGACATGCCTGGTATCAATCCGGATGACGCTTGTCACCGACTTGCAATCAAAGAAGAAGTGAAACCTGTCAAGCAAAAGCCACGCACCATCCGGCCAGAGCTGCAAGTTGCTGTTCAAGAAGAAATCACCAAGCTACTCGCAGCAGGCTTCATCCGAGAAGTAGAGTATCCTACCTGGATCTCTAACATAGTTGCTGTTCCAAAGAAGAATGGGAAAGTCAGAGTCTGCATCGACTTCACCAACCTCAACAAGGCTTGCCCCAAAGACCCATTCCCCATGCCAAGAATCGATAGACTCGTCGATGCCACTGCTGGCCACGAGCTATTGTCTTTTATGGATGGGTATTCTGGATACAATCAAATTCCACTTCATACAGACGATCAAGAGAAGACTTGCTTCGTGACTAGCCGAGGTCTCTACTGCTACAACGTAATGCCATTCGGCCTCAAAAATGCTGGTTCCAC
This sequence comes from Chamaelirium japonicum, assembly GCA_947650365.1. NCBI lineage: Eukaryota > Viridiplantae > Streptophyta > Magnoliopsida > Liliales > Melanthiaceae > Chamaelirium > Chamaelirium japonicum. The sequence goes on along the minus strand of CANTAL010000397.1, from coordinate 111,022 downwards.
CTATCAACGGTTAGTCACAAAAATGTTCGAAGATCAGATCGGCCGCAACGTCGAAGTCTATGTCGATGATCTCCTCACCAAGAGTTCCATTCGGAGCAAGCATCTTTCTGATCTGGCAGAAACCTTTCAAGTTCTTCGAAAATATCGTATGAAGCTCAATCCAGCCAAGTGCGCTTTCGGAGTTCAATCTGGCAAATTCCTGGGTCATCTTGTGACCAGGAGGGGTATTGAAGCCAATCCTGATCAAATTCGAGCTATCCTCGACATGCCATCACCTACCAATCGAAAGGAAGTGCAGCGCCTCACTGGAAGACTTACTGCCCTCAATCGGTTCATCTCAAAGTCTTCTGACAAATGTAAACCTCTCTTCGACAAACTACGAAAGGCGGATACTTCAGGATGGAGTCCAATTTGTGAAGAAGCATTTCAAAGCATCAAGAAATATCTGGTGCAAGCTCCTATCTTGACGGCTCCACTTCCACAAGAAGACTTATGGCTCTATCTCGCCGTAACCAATTAAGCAATCAGTGCAGTCTTAGTCAGTAGAAGAGAAGGCTTCGAGCATCCAGTCTATTATATCAGTCACACTCTTCTCCCGGCTGAAACTCGCTATTCAAAAACTGATCGAGAAGGTCATCCTAGCCTTACTCACTGCATCGCGTCGCCTTCAACCATACTTCGTCTCTCACCAGATCACTGTCATTTCAGAACATTCGCTCAAAGATATCATTGACAAAGCTGGTCGAGCTGGTCGAATGACCAAATGGGTGATCGAAATGAGTTCCCTGGGGATTCAGTTCGAATCTCGCACTTCTATCAAAGGTCAAGCTATTGCTGATTTTCTAGCTGATTTTCCAGTTGAAGACCCCATCACTTGGGAAGAAGATGTCGATATGCGCTTGGAAGATAAGGACAATACTCCGATCAACCTTGCAACAAAAATTGATCCAAATCTCAAAGCTACCGCTGCAACTCCTCCATGGAAACTTTATACTGATGGAGCTTCAAGTTCGATCGGTTCGGGAACTGGGATAGTCCTGGTGTCCCCCGAACTTGATCATCTCCAGAAAGCCACTCTCCTCGGATTCACTGCCACCAACAACGAAGCCGAATACGAAGCACTCATTTCTGGACTCGAGATGGCGAAATCCCTGGGGATAGATCGAATTATCGTCTACAGTGACTCCCAATTGATCATAAGGCAAATCAATGGAGAGTACACAGCTCGCGAAGAAAGAATGCAACTCTATTTGGCCTTAGTACGACTTCTTCAGCAACGTTTTATTGATGCTGAATTCATTCAAATCCCCAGAGCAGAGAACCGAGAAGCAGATGCCTTAACCAATGCTGCCTCCGTCCTTGGAGACTCACTCGGAGGAAGACAAATACAGATAGATTATCAAGAAATGCCCAAGACCACCCCCGATCAACAGGTCCTTACTACTACAAAAGAATCTGGGGGTGGAGATCAGCTTGAAGACTGGAGACGATCAATCTTTGATTTCTTCAAGCATGACAAAATGCCGGAAGATCCAAATCAAGCCCGAAGACTTCAAAGGAAGCTCCCATGCTACATTCTGCAAGGTGAAGATTTATATTTCAAATCTCACAACGGGATGTTGCTCAAGTGCCTTGGTCCCGAGCAAGCATTAGCAATCCTAATTGATATCCACTCTGGAACTTGTGGGAATCATTCGGGAGGAAGATCTCTTGAAGCCAAGACGAAACTACAAGGGTACTACTGGCCAACAATGGCAAGGGATGCTCAACAAGTTGTTCAAAGATGTGAGCCATGCCAAAGACACGCTCGAGCTATTCATCTCCCTGCAGATGAGCTTCATCAACTATCAAGTCCCTGGCCATTCCATCAATGGGGGTTAGATTTCTTGGGTCCTTTCCCTCCAACTCCAAGCAAGAAGAAGTATCTACTGCTGGCCACGGATTATTTCACCAAATGGGTTGAAGCTGTGCCCCTCTTCCGAGAGACTGACGACGAAGTGATCAAATTCATTCGGCGCAACATCTTCTCAAGGTTTGGTACACCTCAAATTCTTGTTGCTGACAATGGAGCTCAGTTTGACTCCGACAAGTTTCGAGAGTTCTGTCTCAACAACGGTATCAAGCTATTCTATTCAACTCCAAGATATCCTCAATGCAATGGCCAAGCTGAAGCCTCAAATAGAGCCATACTTGGTATACTCAAGAAGAAACTCAACGCCAAGAAAGGATTGTGGGAGCAAGTCCTACCTGAAGTTCTTTGGGGGTATCGCACAACTCCGAGAAGATCAACAGGGTTCTCACCCTTTCGTCTAACATATGGATCGGAAGCAGTACTCCCAACAGAAAATATATCAAGTACTTTGAAGACCAAAGCAGTTGAAGAAGGAATCAATGAAGAACTTCGGATCAATGATCTAGACTTCTCCGAAGAATTACGAGATCAAGCATCACTTCGTGTGGCCAATTACCAACAGAAGATCAAAAGAGCCTACGACAAGAAAATCTACAAGAGACAGTTCCCAATGGGCAGCCTAGTTCTCAGAGCATTTTTCTACAACACCAAAGAACACAGCAGTGGGAAGCTTGCTCCCAACTGGGAAGGTCCATATATCGTTGAATCAGTAGGAGGCAAAGGTTCTTACAGACTGGTCACACCAGAAGGAGATAGATTGCCTCGAGCTTGGAATTCCAGACACCTCAAGATGTTCTACCCATGATGTAAATTCTGTGATGAATAAAATTCTCTTTCAAATATTCAAATGTGCAAGTGTTCAGCTTTTCAATTCAAGTTCTAAAGCAGCTTCAAATTCAAGTTACCAGGTCTTTTAACAAGTTTGGGTGTTAGAGTTGCGACTCAACCCCTTACTAGCAAATGTTAAAAACTGACCATATTCAAGTTACCAGGTCTTTTAACAAGTTTGGGTGTTAGAGTTGCGACTCAACCCCTTACTAGCAAATGTTAAAAACTGACCATATTCAAGTTATCAAGTCTTTTAACAAGTTTGGGTGTTAGAGTTGTGACTCAACCCCTTACTAGCAAATGTTAAACTGACTTTCAAGTTTCAATGTTCAATTTCAATCAACTTCGATATCGTCTAACAAGTTTGGGTGCTTGAATTGCGACTCAACCCCTCACATTCAAGTGTTACACGAATTCAAGTTTCAATTTTCAAGTTGCAATAAGTTTGGGTGCTTGAGTTGCGACTCAACCCCTTACATACAAGTGTTGCATGGATTCAAATTCAAATTTCAAGTTAAACAAGTTTGGGTAATCAAGTTGCGACTCGATCCCTTACATTCAAAAGATTGTATCTATGCCAATGCTATCCAGAACATAAGATTCAAAGACATTCAACTCAAGAGACATCCAATTTTTAAACACCAAAGAGATTTCTATTATTATCAAAAATGTGACAAGTACAGGAGCGAGCTATTACATATCAAGAGTTTACAAGCACAACAACTGAAAGGAAGAAAAAGTCTCAAGGCTTGGCCACACTCTGCGCACGCGACTTCTCCCCCTCAGATCCAGCACGAGCTTTGCTCGCCGCTGATGCCTTGGAGGATCGGACACTGGCAACATGGACCCTGAGTGCTTCTGCTGCCTTTTCAGCTGTTTCCCTGTAGCTCTGGCACTCACTCCGCATATGCTCCAGCTCCTTCTTATGAGTCTCTGCTGAAGCAGCAAGTTGAGCCTCCAGCTCCTTTATTCGAGCAGCACGATCGAAGCCCAAGTTCTCGATCCTGAAGAATCGTTTTTCAGATCTTCAAGCTCGTGACCCCGGGCCTCGTATCCATTCTGCCAGCCCTTGCTCTCCAACTTTTCCTTGCGAAGGGCCTCGGTCTTGGCCTTCAATGCCTCCTTCTTTGAGGATAGAGCCTCCCTCAGCTTATCCCTCTCCTCGCTTACGACCTCCAGTGCGGCAGATAAGCGGGAGACTTCAGCTGAAGCTTCTTTGGCTCCCGCCTTCATGGAGAGCTTGGTCGCGACATTCAAAACTGCTGAATTCTGCAAAAAGAACAAAAGAGTTAGAATTATTCTGAAGATGCAATTCAGATGATCATTCGAACAAGATGCACTTACCACCAGTTCGAGCCTGTCGAAAGCTTCATCCAGAGTTGCCCCTGGAAGATTGCAGAGTTTCCGAATCACGGATGTAGGGTGGTTGATGTCAACATCACCCAAACTCTTCATCTTCGGGGTCGAGCCAACAGGCGCACCTGCAATCAATACGACAGGTCAAAGTGTTAGATTATTTCCAATCTTCAGAGGCAAGAAAATCGAGGCAAGTTAGTACAATTACCTGAGGCTTCAACCCTTGGCTCCTTACCCTTTCGACGATCGGAACCACCCTAAGGGGTCGATTTCTCCTGGGTAGGGACCGGCGCTGGCTGAGGTTGAGTAGCTCCATCACCCACGCGACTTTCCCTCTCCAAATGGATAGGAGAGGGAGCATCCCGGGGAGGTGAGACTCTTTCTTCCTCCTGTGGCCCGCCTGGCTGGACGAGTCCCGCTACCATGGCCGCCACCTCCTCAGCCAGAGACCGAGAGGGGGGTGGGGGTTGTTCAACTTCGATACCCCCGCTCGTGGTTGCTCCTTCGAGGCGGGGTACTTCAGGTGGAATTTGATCGAGGGGTGTGGGGTTGCTTCCAACCCCACCACTCCTCGACAACTTAATTTTGAAGCGCAGCGGCTTCTTCAACTCATCAAATTTATAGGTGGGAACTGCCTTTGGGCCATCACCTTCTATATCGAGGACTTCTTCCATTTGACGGGCTTTAACCTCGTCAATAGGAATAGGAATTGAATCTTCACCTGTTGCACCACCAGTGGGGGTGGGAGGAATTTCTTCCTCACCACCCCCATTCTCACCATCTCCACCAGAGGGGGTGGAAGACAGATCATCCTCGCCGCCCCCTTCCTCGTCCTCGTCATTACCACTGTTGTCGTGGCTGACATTTTCAGTCTCTTCATCTTCCTCGACGCTCCCCTTTTTCTCCTTTTCTTCTTCATCTTCAATTTTCTTCCCTTGGCCTTCATCTTCCTTTTGCTTGATGAGGGTCTTTCTTCTCTTCTTCACTGGGCCTCTTTGGATCACCAGTTTCTCCTCCATAGTGGGCAATCGGCGCCTTGCAGTATAGATTTTCTTCTCGGCCCGAATCTTCCGGATAATTTTGCCCGAATGAGGGTCTTCCTCATAGTCAGAGTATAGGACTTCATTGTCCTCGTATCTATCCTTTGATCGGTGGAGGAGATTGGCCTTGCCATATCTCACAGGGCAGTTGGAGAACTGCTTCCACGACCTGGTTCCACAGGTCAACTCCAGAAATAAGTTATCGATTGCTCCAGCCCTCTCGGAGGTCCAGGCAAAGATGCCTCCCTCGCAGTACATCTTCACTGCGTCATGCACTTCACCTCGAGGGGTATCGGGCACTGAGATGGGTGTCCATGCGCCGGTAACAGAGATAGGCCAATCTGTATACAATTTGTCCGAAGGGACTGTATCAGTTAGCGGGCGCAGTGGAGACACACCGGTCAAATTGTAGAATGGACTGTCCCTTCTGTAAGCCCATCGATAGTGGAAGAAGAAGTATCCAAGCTCGATCCGAGCGTCTTCACCTTCCGGGATGCTGGAGTAGCACGCCTTCAAGTCCTCTTGAAAATCTGACTCCACGCGGCAAAATGCGTAGATAATTCGCCAGGCGTTTCCAGTGACCTGCCCCGGGCAAAGGCCAGAAGTGTTCAGTAATCTTGCCGCAAAGGGTGGCAACGGTAGACGCAGACCGCAGTTGAGTTGGCCGATGGTTACGATGGTTCCCATGACCTTCTCATTGCTAGCAAAGCTGGTGAAGACGGTCTTCTTGTCGATGCCGAATGCAGTCTGAATGCTGGGGAGCGAAGGTTGCACCCTCCCTTCGGTAAAGAAAGAGAGCAATGTCTGCCACTTCTTCCTCTTTGAATCTGTGAACTCGCCACCAGTATTGTATACATACTCAGTTTCCTCTGACAGAGACATGAGCGGGCCCAGAGCGAACTGTACTTTAGGGATATGCTCTGGCCTCGATGGCGCTGAAGCAAACCCTACTCCTTGGTGTCTTTTTCCCAGCTGCCCCAGTTCGGCAAGCACAGCCTTGCCCTTGCCGCGGCCGCCCTTCGGAGAGGATGGAACCTCAACAATCTCTTTCCCTTTCCTCTTCGAAGGGACCCCACCTGACTTCTTCGAGCTTCCAGAAGATGCCATCTGATCGATCGAGTAAAAGCAGAAATCGGGAGCAAAAGCGTCTGGACTTCGAAAAATTTTGGAAGCGTGAGGCAAAAATGACAGCCAGTGAAACTTATATACCAAGGGTGAAACAGGTACGCAAATCGAGGAGACACGTGTCTTCACCATATCAAATCGCGTGTTTTTGTAGGAACACGTGGCATCCATCCACAGCTTGCGATCAGGCGAACCGTCGGACCAGACGAAACGTCGGACCACCGGTCCACGTGAACCAAACAGTCCAAGCAAGCCACCGGTCTGAGTAAACCGGACCACCGGTCAAAAGCCTCATTCAAACCAACCAAAGATTCAAAACAGGAAGGATCAAGCCCCATCGATGTTCAAAACTCTGCCAGAAGATCAGAACAGAACAGCTGTAAAACCCTCTCTGAGGGCAGGTTCAAAAGTTTCATTCGATCAGTCAAATTTCTACTGGATCTGGCAAAAAACCAAGGTTTTTTACCGATCACTCGAACCTTGACCGGATAATTTTTTACCGATCGGACAAACTTGTCCGATCGGCAAAAATCATTCGATCGGTCAAATTTCTACTGGATCTGGCAAGAAACCAAGGTTTTTTGCTGATCACTCGAACCTTGACCGGATAATTTTTTACCGATCGGACAAACTTGTCCGATCGGCAAAAATCATTCGATCGGTCAAATTTCTACTGGATCTGGCAAAAAACCAAGGTTTTTTTGCCGATCACTCGAACCTTGACCGGATAATTTTTTACCGATCGGACAAACTTGTCCGATCGGCAAAAATTATTCGATCGGTTAAATTTCTACTGGATCTGGCAAAAAGCCAAGGTTTTTTGCCGATCACTCGAACCTTGACCGGATAATTTTTTACCGATCGGACAAACTTGTCCGATCGGAAAAAATCATTCGATCGGTTAAATTTCTACTGGATCTGGCAAAAAGCCAAGGTTTTTTGCCGATCACTCGAACCTTGACCGGATAATTTTTTACCGATCGGACAAACTTGTCCGATCGGCAAAAATCATTCGATCGGTCAAATTTCTACTGGATCTGGCAAAAAACCAAGATTTTTTGCCGATCACTCGAACCTTGACCGGATAATTTTTTACCGATCGGACAAACTTGTCCGATCGGCAAAAATCATTCGATCGGTCAAATTTCTACTGGATCTGGCAAAAAACCAAGGTTTTTTGCCGATCACTCGAACCTTGACCGGATAATTTTTTACCGATCGGACAAACTTGTCCGATCGGCAAAAATCATTCGATCGGTCAAATTTCTACTGGATCTGGCAAAAAACCAAGGTTTTTTGCCGATCACTCGAACCTTGACCGGATAATTTTTTACCGATCGGACAAACTTGTCCGATCGGCAAAAATCATTCGATCGGTCAAATTTCTACTGGATCTGGCAAAAAACCAAGGTTTTTTGCCGATCACTCGAACCTTGACCGGATAATTTTTTACCGATCGGACAAACTTGTTCGATCGGCAAAAATCATTCGATCGGTTAAATTTCTACTGGATCTGGTAAAAAACCAAGGTTTTTTGCCGATCATTCGAACCTTGATCGGATAATTTTTACCGATCGGACAAACTTGTCCGATCGGTAAAAATCATTCGATCGGTCAAATTTCCTACTGGATCGGTCAAAAAACCATGTTTTTTGACCGATCACCCTATTCTTGACCGGTTGAATTTTGACCGATCGGTCAAAATTTGACCGATCGGTCAAATATGACCGATCGGTCAAAAATTAACCGATCGGTCAAATTTCAACCGATCGGTCAAATTTCCTACTGGATCGGTCAAAAAACCATATTTTTTGACCGATCACCCTATTCTTGACCGGTTGAATTTTGACCGATCGGTCAAAATTTGACCGATCGGTCAAATTTGACCGATCGGTCAAAATTGACCGATCAATCAAAATTAACCGGTCCGTCCCTTTTTTGTGCTAACACTCGATAAGCTTCTTCTTGCCTTTTGCGACAGGGGGTTGCTATTTTTTGCACCAAATCCAAGCCAGCCAGAACGAACTCTAGCTAACTTGGAGGGGGTAACTGTAGGTGCAAATTTTGGCAGAAGTTTACCAGCTACCACGGGACCCACCGTCCCTGCCTGGTGGGCCCACAAAGACTACCACGGGACCCACCAGCCCTGCCTGGTGGGCCCACGAAGACTACCACGGGACCCACCGGCCCTGCCTGGTGGACCCACGAAGACCACCGCAGGACCCACCGGCCCTGCCTGGTGGACCCACGAAGACCACCGCAGGACCCACCGGCCCTGCCTGGTGGGCCCACGAGGACCACCGCGGGACCCACCGGCCCTGCCCGGAAGGCCCACGAGCCTGTAGAATCCCCCAGAAGACGGTAGCGGGGCCCGCTAGCTTTACCTGGAGGATCCCCAGATACGACAGCAGAAACCGCCATTCACCCCGGAATTCCTCCCAGAGAAGCCTATAAATAGCAGAGCCTTCGAATGTAAAAGGATCGAAATCTGAGATCGAACTCTCAGTGATAAAACCAGAGCTCTGGGATTTCCAAATTTCCCATCTTCCACCTCTCTTTGATCTTCTTTTTCTCTCAAAGAGATCAGAGTTTTCAGTGATACTCGGCCTGTCGAGATCACTCCAACATAAGTGTTAGTGAATTCGGGTTGCTCCCTATAGCACGAAGACGTAGGCTTCGGCTGAACTCCGAGATCACATCTCTTGTGTCAAACTCTCTCTGATTGCCTCTCTGTTTACATATCGAAAGAGGTAACTTCAACTCCAATTGACAGATCGATCAACGTTCTTCAACTCGAACCTTCAATTGACTGGTGCTGCGAGAGTCTTCGGGTCGGCACGAAGATTTTCCCCCACAAGAATGATTATGGTTCTTTAAAAGACGTCCACGTGTCACAGCACGAGAGAGGGGCTTCTGTTTTAGTATATAGTATAGATTAGATATATATTAGGGGTGCAACTCGTGTCGGGTTGGTTCGGGTTTGAGCCAATCTGAAACTAAACCGGACTAGTTCGGTTCTACCATATTGAAACCCAAACCAATCCGACTTAGATATAGACCCGAACCAACCCAACCCATACGAAGGTCGGGTTGGTTCGGGTCGATTCTCGGGTTGGAAGTTGGTAAAAAAAAAAAAAAGTTATCGACTATTTACTAGCAAACTAAAGATCCATGTTGGGCTTTAGACTTTAGCCACATGTTAATTTCTCTTGATAGTTGGTTCAATGTTAGCAAATAAATAACTTTTACTCGGGTGCTAGTGTGATGGAGCCCAAAAAACCAAACCCATCACATATATATGTGGACTAATATATATGAGTTTGGTTCTCGGGTTGGGTGGGGTCTACTCTTGCCTCAACCCGGAACCGACTTGTATTTAGTCGGGTCCAAAAAACTTAGAACCGAACCAACCCATTTAGTCAAAATACCCGAACCTACCCGACCAATTTAGATCGGGTTGGGTCAGTTCTTGGTTTTACCCGACCCAAGCTGCACCCCTAATAGAGAGAGAGAAAGAGAGAGAGAGAGAGATCCTTCTAATCAAATCGTCAGCCCAACCCCAGTAAGCACACAACAAAAATTTATGTCCCAACTAAAAATGATTTGTATTCTTAATTTAAACTATCTTTAGAGAAAGGATAATGCTATTTGAACATCTCCACCGAGAAAACTCCGACAAACCAGGCCCAGCCCTTGTGGCGGGGCCCACTCAGCATTACACTTAAAGCCAATTCCCACGGAGAAACTAGAAAGCTGGCAGAATTTCAGTTGAAATTTTCATCTTTTATGTTGGTTTGTCTTTTTGTTCTTTTTGTTTTTTAAAGGTGATTTTTTTTTCATATTAACATATTAAAAACATAAATATTTTAAAATCTTATTATAATTTTTGTAATTTCAAAGGTGGCGCTCTGACTGTTAGGTGGTCAGTTAGCACCGAAAAACTTAATGTCACGTATTTTCAATGAACTCTTTATCCCAGTTGCAGGATTCTTAATGACACTGATTAACACTAAATCCTGTAACCAGAATACAGGGTTCAGTGACTGAACCCTTTATCCCGGTTGCAGAGTTCAGTGTTAATTGAACCCTTTATCTCGATTGCAGAGTCAGTATTAATTGAACCCTTTATCCCAGTTGCAGGGTTCTCCGTGAACCCTTTATAATGTGTTTATTTGAGAAGAGTTGAGTATAACTGAACCCTGTATTCAGGTTACATGGTTTAGTGTTAACTGAACCCTGTATTTTGGTTATTGTGGGGGAAATTTTTGTGCCATCTTGATCGGGAACCTCGTGCCACAATTATTGATTGAATCGTATGGTTTGTAGAAGAAGAGTGATTAGAGAGTAGATAAAGAGAGAGAAGACACGAGAAGTTGTCGAAGTTTGGTCTTACGACCTATGTCTCTAGGTGCTACCTGATTTTCACTATAATGAATGTAAAAGGGGGAGCGTCCTCTAGACAGACCGAGAGAAGCTTTGTACAATGGGGTTGCACGAAGCAACTAAAAGAGAACAAGAAGGGGAAAAGTAAGCTCTGACTCTAGCTCTAGAATCCTTCTCCTTTGATCGAATGACCAACCAATCAACCCCCTTTTATGTAAGCCATAGGGGTCCTTTTGTTAGAATTGGTGAGGTCTACAGCTCGTAAAACCTATAGTTTAGCTATGTATGGTTGATAGTATAGGAATGCATATTGGTACGTACCTTAGTACGTGTTCTGATTATAGAACAGAGAGCCATGGCTACATGGTAATCCACTTGAGTGGGAGACTCAAGGGACTGGTCCTATGTAACCTAAATACGTTCGCAGCTCTGATTAGGGTTGGTTGCCCTATTAGGATAAGCTGTTGGAATGACAAAGCGTGGGTGTCTCCACCCCGGTCATTACCAGGCACAGTATCTGTGGCCGAACGGAACCAACACGGTGCACAGATCGGTGAGCAGACATCGGTGCACTAAACCGTGTTTCTGCTTAGGGTAAAACGGTCCTAAATCCTGAGGAACCATGTCTGGTGGACTAACCAGTTGTGTGGTGCTTTGGTGCACCAATGTGTGAGGATCCGGATGCAGTGATCCAAAACCACGGTGTACTGGGTTACCCGACTGGCGTTGCATTAGCATGTCACTCCTGCAGGCTATCCACACCCCTAACGGGAGGTGCGTTCCTTGGTCTGACCTACGTCGTATTAAACCCTGGCCAGGTGGTCATCAGTTGGACTGGTGACGGATCCGGTTGCTCGAAAGAGTAATCGGAGATACGATGTATGTGGTCAACCTAGAAGGAATTGAGTCATATGAGCACTCGAGTCTGACGGTATTCTCTACTGCTCGAGTTGCATCATGGCTCCAAGTGGAAGGACAGCGGGTTTACCATACTAAGCGGAGAGCAGGGGTATGAGGGAGAACATAGTAAGTCCGGGGGAATTGGAGTACAGCCTGCGTCGCACTCTGGATGGCTATGCAGGTTAACTCAAACTCAGAGGATCGATGGTACACTCGGGTAGTGTGTCGATCGAGTCTGAGTTGGAAGCCATGAACCCTGGTCCCTGAAGGTTCCACCTTATCGACATTATGTACGGTTCTTATACCATCTCATCGAAACACAGAACGTAGTTAGAGGAAGCGAGAATTCAAAGCCTACGCTCCGTGAGTGCTTCGCACTAGTGCACGGTAGATGCGTAGCTACGTGTGTGCACTAAGGGGAAACCCTAGGTTAGTGCAGAGACGCATGTAGCAATTCCTTATCATAAGTGGACTTTGCCACATGGGTACGATGCACCGGGACATGTTGCGAGTTGACTAGTTGACTTCACTAGGGGCACCCTACGGGAACCTCAGAGAATAGTGAAATCACTAGTGCACTTCACTTATGTGTGCCTTGCAAAGTCTCGTACACGAGGAACGGCCAACTAGTGACATAAGGGCGTTTTGGTCATACCATGCGCCACTATGCACTAGGGGGGCCGGCCCTAAGTGTTGAGAGACTGGTCAAGGCCGGCCCTATTGGTTTCAGGAGGTTGTTGTCTCTGATGAAAGAGTCGGTCATGAGGCGCAGAAAACGGGCTGGTTTTGACCGTTTTCGAAAACAAGGAAAAGATAGAGATAAAAGAAGAGATATATAGGGAGAGGTTTGAATTAGTCAATCCTATCCGCTAGTCTTATCCATAAGGATAAGGCAGGCCCTATATAAGGCATAGGGAGAGAGGGGGGGACGAAATTATGAAGCCAAGCAAGCCCTAGGGTCGGCCCATGGCATGGGGAAACCCTTGCCGCCCCCTCTCCTCTCTTCTTATCTCCTCTCTCGTCTCTCTCTCCCTCGCTTGCGCTATTGGATGGCAACTCGTCTTCCTCACGTGGTGTTTCGTAGAAGGAGAAGGCTCGTCGTATGAAGGCACTCAGAGATCCATCGACGAGGTTCCGTGCATCGTGTGAGATCGGGTGAACTAGAAGGCGTCTCCCCGCAACCTTTTGCTGTCCAGAATCTATACAGAAAATCAGTGTTGTTTCTATGATTTCGGGAGTTACAAAAGTCCAAACGACGTGAAGCTTATTGCAAAAGTTGCGTCTCGAAGTTGGCTACCTGCAGTCCAAATTTCAGCCTAATCGGAGTTCGGAGTAGAAAGTTATGGCCATCGCACCGAAGCTATATCAAGCAGATCCGAGCCCATCTCCAACGACAAAGAAGAAATTTATCGCGGTGAAAGATTCCGCACGCAGGTATGATCTCTAACAAGTAGATCTAACATAATTAGAACATGCATGCATGCTAGATTGTTCTTTCGCGTTAGATCGTCGTTAGGGGTTCGCGTAGTTACCATACTAGATTCATACACGTATATGTAGATCGTTTCGATGAAAATTTTGATATGTAACGCACACCGCTCACGGTCCTCGGACCTTCCCATTACTTCCGCTATGGGCCTCTGCTATGGATTTATTTCCAACAATTGGTATCAGAGCACGCTAGTGGTGTACGGTTCATGTTTTTCATGAAACCGTCATGTGCGCGCATAAATAGTATGTGCCTCCATCGGGGTTCTACGAGTAGATCATGTATAGTATATTTTGTGTGTTCTATGAATCGTTCTTGCAGGGCGCCGCTTCTAAAATTATTCTGGATATGTGATTGCTTGCTACCGGGGGTCGGACCCCGTGTTAGCGATTTTGTCTGGATGTTTTTTCTTCTGTGTATGGATAGATTTTAGAGCCATAGTCGGGCAAGAGGTAAAGATTTACCACCCTTGATTCCCAGGCTTTTTGCTAGGTTTGTTTTCCTTTTCGTTCTAGGAAATTGTGTACGAGCGAGCACTTGCTTGAAGTGTACTAGAGCTTTTTCGGTTACAGATTGAAGAGGAGAACTTACCGTGGAGATCCACCATCGGGAGGACGCGCGGAACCTTGAAGGACGGTGGCGATCCGGCAAAGCGTACACGATGACGGCAAAGGACAGAAAGCGTCAGGAGATCGTATATAGAGACTTGCACCGGATCGAGGAGCCTTGCGAAGGAGACAGAGAGCCTGCGCTGTGCCAGTCAGGTTCAGGGGTTGGACCCTGAACTTGATTCAGTTGTGTACTTGTTTCTTTCAGTAGTTCTTTATATTTCTATAGAGAACCCCGATGTGATAATTTGATTATCTGTGTTAGAGGGATGCCTTTTCCCCTCGGGTCCTAGCGACCTTATTAGGATAGGATTCCACTAGTGACGCCTATTATTTAATTGACTTTTGATGATAGCATGAATTCCTCATATTTGGTTATGCCACCATTAGGTCAACACCCGATTAGTCGGGTGTGCCTATTTGTCCAGCATCGAAACCTAGAATGAGTTGGAATTCTACTATGATATCATTCGTAAAATTTATAAGCGAGGCGCCATGGTAGTGGAAGTCCTTTCCAGTCAGTCTGACCTTAGATTAGGCTCCAGGGCATTAGTATGATAGCCAAGTTTGCTAAGCATCGATATTCTTGGGATATGTAATGTGACCCTTGAGTGGAAAAATCCACTTGAGGCAGGGACTATGATATTCCGAGATCGATTAATGCTTCACGAAAGGCTTGAAACGCTAGTGGGAGCACGGTATGACCAGGGTCTAGTGTATAGGTTGTCGTGACCTTAGTGTAAACTCATACTTGCATTAAATAACCCTCAAATTTAATAAGGGATGCAAGAGAGGACTTTTAGAGATCCCCTAGCCTCCACGGCCAATCACTTCGTGCTCGGGTGGGAGGGCATAACTCAACAACCCCCTCGGGTGAGAGCTGTGTTTTTCCATGCCAAGCTACTTAGTGATCTCCCTCGGGATATGGCGGTTACGGCGCCAAGGGTTCAGGCTTTACTCACCCTCGTGGGGGCCATTAGAACTTCCGTTCCGTAATTGCCTAGGCTAGTGGTTAAGCATCTGAAGTACACGTGAGGTATTCATTGCGAAGACAATGGTGATCATGTGGTACTGGCCAAAAGATAACCATGGTTCATCAAAGCCCTTAGTTGGCAGATTTGGATAGGGTCAAGGGAAAGACCCGTGTAAGCGGATGACCTGCACACTGCCCCCTCGGACAGGTGCAGCCTATTCCGAGATCTTACATACATGGTTAAATTAATCCATAGAGATGTCTTCGCTGTCAGGGTAGCGCTAACATTTGGATATAATTAGCTCGTTTTCAAAAATCCATAAAATAAGTTATTTTGCATTCATTTTCATTCAACCATATAGTTCCCCTATCCGTTATCCCATAAGAGAACCAGTTATCGGGTCTCTAACTATGTAGAGCGGAAGCACTATCTTTAGCTTATGCTTAGGGTAGTAAACATACATTGGCTTCCAATCTAAATATCCCTGTACTAGACCTAATGGGTCCAGATATCACTAGGGCACTAACTAGCGCATATGATGACTAGTGAGAATCTGAGGAGATGTGCAGGTTCTGTGTCATAGCAGACTTGCGGACAACTCCTTAGAAGCAAGTCAGAGATATGCCGGGTCTTCTCAAAATAAGTTTTACTTGCATTAGATGTCTGCTAGGCGAAGTCGGTAGACTAATCGCCTATCCACCAAGATACTTGTCGGTACCGAGATGTCTGAGGATATGCTTGTTCGGGAACACATACTTGAGTTCCAGATCGAACTAGATTCCAAAGACATAGTGCCAGATGACGAGGTGGTGGAAGACGTCTTCTTGCATCCTTGTCTGAAACCTTCGAAGGCGTTGTCAGAGACTTTAGCTTTAACAAGCTAGAGATGACAAACGTAGAACTTCTAAGGAGATTTCCAAGAGACAAAGGATGGGATCAAGATTAAAGGTAATGCCTTTAGTGCTTAACCTAGGTCTTCTTTAGAAGAACCAAAGGGAGTAACTTATAAGAGATCGAAAACTATTCTAGTGCAGAAACTGGTATGGACTCCTAAGTATGGTAACGCTAAGGACGGAAGTGTTTCCGTTTTGGCGAGTGTAGGGGGTATTTGAAGATTGAGTATGGCCTCAGGATGTTAGGAGTTGAGTCGCTATCTAGTAGCAGTTCTTATGCTTCTTAGAATGTAGACTTCGGGTCTACAAAGATTCAAGGAAAGCAGAAGGCTACTTTATAGTGAAGTAATCCTTACATAGGTACTGATGCCATAAGCCGCTGCGAAAGCTGTTAGATATGATTGTCTTAGTTTTTTCGAAACATTGATTTTGATTTTTAGAGATATAATTTTGTTTCCTCTTTGGTAAATGAAGTTTTTAGGTTTAGACAGCACCGTAGGTGTGTTTCTTAAACTAAATAGATAACTTCATTACTAGAGGAATAGATCGGAATAATCTCTTTGTATTTAATCTTAATTTAGAAATAGATTTCATGACAGCTGCAGCGTCTAGTTTAAATTCATATAAATCCTTCGGAGACACTATCCCATTTGTGACCCCTTTGATTTAGATATTTTGCCTCAAATAAATTCAGAGGTAAAAGAAGGCCGAGTTTCTGTTCACAGATTCATCGGAGATCTTTCTAACCTATGAGTGTAATCTGGAAGGCAGAATAACTAAAAGGGCCACGAAGGTATGGGAGTTAGTTAATTTTGACGTTTATGGTTCCAAGAGCGTCCAGACGATAGGAGTCTCTTCGATTTAATCGAATGAATAAGTCACTATCGGACAAGTTCCATAGGATCCTGAGGGAGCATGGGATTAGCTCCCAGTTAAATGCTCCAAGGATGACACGTCAGAATAAAGTCTCCGAGAGAAGGAATCAGACCCTGTTTGACATGGTCCGTAGTATGATGAATATTGCCAAGTGTACTACCTACCTTTTGGTGGGGATGTACCTTAAAACAGTAGCTTATATCTGAAACTATCTCTCATCTAGATCAGCACCTCAGACCTATAGAGAGCTATGGTCTAAGCGAAAGCTGACACTATAGTGTCTCGAGATATAGGGTTGTCATGCACTTGTGCAAAAGGACAAGAGGGATGAGATGGAGATGTAATTCCAGGTATATCTGTTTTTAGGTTACCCTTAGGAGGCATAAGGTGGACTGTTTTATGATCTTGAGGTTAGGAAGGTAATCGTTTCTACAAACACCATCTACCTAGACCAAGATTATATTATAGACCATAAGTTTATCAGTAAAGTAGTTCTGGGTGAACTACAGGGTACTGGTAGAGAGTGCGCATCTGAAAAACGTAGTGGGAGTAGATGATACAAGAAACTAGTATACCAGGTACTGTAGAAACAATTCACTTTGTACCACCACCACCTCATCGTTGTGGGACCATCAGAGCTCCTGAAAGATACTATGGAGAAACTTCGATAGTTAATCCAGAGTTTCAGGAGGATGATCCTTAGAGCTACGAAGAAGTAGTGGGAGCTTCCTTTGTACCACCACCACCTCGTCGTTGTGGGACCATCAGAGCTCCTGAAAGATACTATGGAGAAACTTCTATAGTTAATCCAGAGTTTCAGGAGGATGATCCCAGAGCTACGAAGAAGTAGTGGGAGCTTCCGACAGCTCTGACTGACAAAAGACCATGGAGACAAATTTGCATCAATGTCCCTTGGAACAGTCTTGACACTTATAGCACTATCACCCTTCAGGGTGTAGAAGGTGTATAAGAAGAGCACCCGATTAAGACTTAAGTAGCTAGATTAGTTACCAAAGGAGAAGGGATTGACTATGTCAAAACCATCTCACTGGTAGCTATGCCTAAGTCTATTTCGGATCCTCTTAATCCATCACTGCCCATTATAGGTGGGAGATCTGGTTGATGGATGTCAAGACAGTTATTTCCTAATGGGAATTTGGAAAGGACATATGGATGAGTAGCCCCAGGCTTTGTGTCAGTAGGTTAGGAAGATATGGAATGCAAGTTGCAAAGGTCCATTTATGGACTGATGCAAGCGTTCAGGTTGGAATATCTATTTTGATCAAGGGAATCCGCTCACACGGATTTGATCAGAATGAGAATAAACCTAGTTGGTACAAGAAAGGTGAAATAGCTACAAGGGTGTATTTAGTACTTTACGTTAACGATATTCTACTGATTGAAAATGACGTAAAAATATTGTTTACGGTAAAGGTTTATAGTCATCACAATTCGATGTGAAAGACCCTAGTGAGG
Source organism: Chamaelirium japonicum (assembly GCA_947650365.1). Lineage (NCBI taxonomy): Eukaryota > Viridiplantae > Streptophyta > Magnoliopsida > Liliales > Melanthiaceae > Chamaelirium > Chamaelirium japonicum. The sequence goes on along the minus strand of CANTAL010000397.1, from coordinate 93,162 downwards.
CGAGTTATGCTTTGGGAATCAAGGTAACTCAAGAAAACCAGAGCAAGATTCTCTTGCTGTCACAGGCTACGCATGAAGATAAGATTCTAGCCAGATTCGTTTTACGAGGCTAGATATCTATTACGCAGCAGGATTCATGGGTCGGTTTCAGTCAAACCCGGGTCCAAATCACTGGACTAGAGTGAAGGGTATACTCAGAAATCCTCATTAAGTAAGGATTGTGAGTTAGCTTACACTTCACAGGTCCTGATATCGATTGGACACATAGGATCTGACTTTGGTGTCAGATGTGTGTTCCAGAGAATCGATTTCAGGAATTATTTTTATCTTGGGATTAGAAGCGGTAGATGGTAGAGTGTAAAGCAAGTGCATCAAAGACTCTACCACAGAGGCTTAACACGTTGTTGCGTGCGAAGTAGTATATCAGGTGGTAAGGCTTAGGAAGTTCTTAGAGAACTTGGGACGCGTACCAGAGGCTCAGTTATCTGTTGTTACAACAGAAGAGCGGTAAGCAAGGTCCAAGGAGACTAGGCACCGCCGTGAGGGGAAACCCATCAAGTACAAACTCCACTTGATCTGACGGTTATAGGAGGAAATGCAAGTAGCGGTACTGAGGTGGAATCTACAAACAATGTTGTCAATTCCTTTAGGGAATTCCTGCAAAGGCTTTTGGGCAGCATGTAGAAGCTACAGAGCTCAACACCGTTATTCCTCGTTAGACCTAGTGGGAGATTGTTAGAATTGGTGAGGTCTACAGCTCGTAAAACCTATAGTTTAGCTATGTATGGTTGATAGTATAGGAATGCATATTGGTACGTACCTTAGTACGTGTTCTGATTACAAAACAGAGAGCCATGGCTACATGGTAATCCACTTGAGTAGGAGACTCATGGGACTGGTCCTATGTAACCTAAATACGTTCGCAGCTCTGATTAGGGTTGGTCGCCCTATTAGGATAAGCTGTTGGAATGACAAAGCGTGGCTGTCTCCACCCCGGTCATTACCAGGCACAGTATCTGTGGCCGAACGGAACCAACACGGTGCACAGATCGGTGAGCAGACACCGGTGCACTAAACCGTGTTTCTGTTTAGGGTAAAACGGTCCTAAACCCTGAGGAACCATGTCTGGTGGACTAACCAGTTGTGTGGTGCTTTGGCGCACCAATGTGTGAGGATCCGGATGCAGTGATCCAAAACCACGGTGTACTGGGTTACCCGGCTGGCGTTGCATTAGCATGTCACTCCTGCAAGCTATCCACACCCCTAACGGGAGGTGCGTTCCTTGGTCTGACCTACGTCGTATTAAACCCTGGCCAGGTGGTCATCAGTTGGACTGGTGACGGATCCGGTTGCTCGAAAGAGTAATCGGAGATACGATATATGTGGTCAACCTGGAAGGAACCGAGTCATATGAGCACTCGAGTCTGACGGTATTCTCCACTGCTTGAGTTACATCATGGCACCAAGTGGAGGGACAGCGGGTTTACCATACTAAGCGGAGAGCAGGGGTATGAGGGAGAACATAGTAAGTCCGGGGGAATTGGAGTACAGCCTGCGTCGCACTCTGGGTGGCTATGCAGGTTAACTCAGACTCAGAGGATCGATGGTACACTCGGGTAGTGTGTCGATCGAGTCTGAGTTGGAAGCCATGAACCCTGGTCGCTGAAGGTTCCACCTTATCGACATTATGTACGGTTCTTATACCATCTCATCGAAACACAGAACGTAGTTAGAGGAAGCGAGAATTCCAAGCCTACGCTCTGTGAGTGCTTCGCACTAGTGCACGGTAGATGCGTAGCTACGTGTGTGCACTAAGGGGAAACCCTAGGTTAGTGCAGAGACGCATGTAGCAATTCCTTGTCATAAGTGGACTTTGCCACATGGGTGCGATGCACCGGGACATGTTGCGAGTTGACTAGTTGACTTCACTAGGGGCACCCTACGAGAACCTCAGAGAATAGTGAAATCACTGGTGCACTTCACTTATGTGTGCCTTGCAAAGTCTCGTACACGAGGAACGACCAACTAGTGACATAAGGGCGTTTTGGTCATACCATGCGCCACTATGCACTAGGGGGCCGGCCCTAAGTGTTGAGAGTTTGGTCAAGGCCGGCCCTATTGGTTTCAGGAGGTTGTTGTCTCTGATGAAAGGGTCGGTCATGAGGTGCAGAAAACGGGCTGGTTTTGACCGTTTTCGAAAACAAGGAAAAGATAGAGATAAAAGAAGAGATATATAAGGAGAGGTTTGAATCAGTCAATCCTATCCGCTAGGCTTATCCATAAGGATAAGGCCGGCCCTATATAAGGCATAGGGAGAGAGGGGGGGACGAAATTATGAAGCCAAGCAAGCCCTAGGATCGGCCCATGGCATGGGAAAACCCTAGTCGCCCCCTCTCCTCTCTTCTTATCTCCTCTCTCGTCTCTCTCTCCTTTGCTTGCGCCATTGGATGGCGACTCGTCTTCCTCGCGTGGTGTTTTGTTGAAGGAGAAGGCTCATCGTATGGAGGCACTCAGAGATCCATCGACAAGGTTCCGTGCATCGTGTGAGATCGGGCGAACTAGAAGGCGTCTCCCCGCAATCTTTTGCTGTCCAGAATCTGCACAGAAAATCATCGGTGTTTCTGCGATTCCGGGAGGTACAAAAGTCCAAACGACGTGAAACTTATTGCAAAAGTTACGTCTCGAAGTTGGCTACCTGCAGTCCAAATTTTAGCCCAATCGGAGTTCGGAGTATAAAGTTATAGCTGTCCACCGAAGCTATGTCAAGCAGATCCGAGCCCGTCTCCAACGACAAAGAAGAAATTTGTCGCGGTGAAAGATTCCGCACGCAGGTATGATCTCTAACAAGTAGATCTAACATAATTAGAACATGCATGCATGCTAGATTGTTCTTTCGCGTTAGATCGTCGTTAGGGGTTCGCGTAGTTGCCATACTAGATTCATACACGTATATGTAGATCGTTTCGATATTTTGATATGTAACGCACATCGCTCACGGTCCTCAGACCTTCCCATTACTTCCGCTGCGGGCCTCTGCTATGGATTTATTTCCAACACCTTTTATAGCTGAGGCTCATGCTAAATATGGCATTGATGATGTGGCAGCGCTAAGGTGGCACTGGTCCTGGGCCTCCTCGATGGGCCCCTATTGGGCCGATGTCTGGGCCCAATAAGAGAGGGCTTGATTTGCGGACCCTATAGAGCAGATCCATAGACCTGTGCTGCATACTTGGGCCATTGCGCGAGCCCATGCGGGTCTGGTCCGGTCCAGTATAATTTTTGTACCCACAATTACAAGGTTTAGTGTTAATCAGTATCGTCAAAAACCCTACAACCGGGATAAAGGAATCACCAAAAACAGCTGTGGCGATGAGTTTTTTGACGTTGACTGGTCATGTGATAGTCATAGCACCACTTTGAAATTACAAAAATTATAAAAATATTTTAATAATTTTATAATTTTAAAATAATATTATGAAAAAATCCCCTTTTTAAAGGGGATCTTTTTTCACACCCCAAAATTACTCACTCTTACGGGCTCTCATATTTTTCATTTTTTTGTGTGTTGGGAGTAAAATCAGCGTACCCCCACGCTCCAGCATGCCCTGTCTTACCCCTTCCATACCCCATGCCTTTTGAACCTGCATACTCCATCACCTCTAGGACTGGTAATTCTGGACCTGACACGAATTTAGCGGGTCTGTGTTTGGGTTAAACGGGTTCGAGTCGTAAACGGGTCGACACGATAGACCCGTTCAATAAATGGGTCGGTTCCGGGGTTTAGGGTCTAGACAAGGTAGACCCGAGAAGACTAATTTAAAATTCAACGGGTCGTGTCGTGTCTATCCACAATCCATTATTGTGTATGTAGGGCTGTAGGCTAATACTGTAAGTACGACCCATGTGGTAAACGGATCAAACGGGTCTTATCGAGTCGACCCGTTTATAAGCGGGTTGGGTACGAGTTTAGGGTCTAGACACGATTATTTAAACAGGTCGGGTCTGGGTCTAGCGGTTCTAGACACGACCCGACCACAACCCATTGCCAACGCTAACCACCTCCTCGCCTGCATGTCTATTACCAACATACTCCTGACCCCCAATTGTTGACACGTCTGTCGCCCACTTTTGACCCCACCGCCTCTTCTCCTCCTTCCTCCCCTTCCCCTCCTACTTCCCCATTGCTGGAGCCACCACCACCTCTTCTCCTCCCGTTGTTGTCTCCTCTTCCCCTTCCACCCTTTCTCCTCGTCATTTTCTATTGTACTGAACTACTGAATGCAGGGGAGGCGCCGACGTCTGAAGTGGGCGACGAAGGCATTGGGCGTCAGGGATATGCCGTGACGAACATGCCGACATGGATGTGATAGGGTATGGAGATTCGAAGGTGATGGGGTATAGAAGGAGGAGAAGGATGAGGTGTGATTGGGAACAGAGAATGTGGTATGGGGTAGTGGGTATATTATTGTGGGTTCCCATGGGTAACAGGGTATACTTCTCATTTTTGGGGTGTGAATAAAATTTGGCTTTTTAAATCCACACACAAATTCACCTTAGGAAAACCATTACTAATGAAAGCTTCCAAATCTTCTGTTCTAAATCTCCCCCCCCCCCCCCCCCCCCCCACCCACTTTCCATCTTCCCATTCTTTCTTTGCATAGCTTAGCTTAGCTTCAAAGATTGAAGACCAATTCAGCCAAATCTAGGCACACAAATATTTCTTTCCTTCATAAGCTTCAAACTGATTATTTCCAGTTAAGGAATTCCCTCTCACATATTTTTTAGCTGTTAACTTGGTGGGGGGGAGGGGGTGTTGGAGGGTTGTGGGGGTACCAATGGGTAATTGCTGGTTTAGGGGGAACTCATCCATATACAGAGTATCATCCAATGCAAAGTCTGGTGAGTCCTTCTTCCAATATGTTATCTGGGTTTTGGTAATTACTGAGATTTTTGGATTTTAGTTCCTATTTTCATGCCTTCTTAGTTTGATACGTTTGAGAATTTACAGATTCTTTGTCTCTTCTTTATGGTTTTTACTATGACAGTCATCATTTATGAGGCCATTTTTGCTGCTGCTAGTTTCCAAGATGTTGGAGATTTTGGAGGTTTTTTCACCTCAATTTCAGCTTACTTGGCCCCTATTGCACTAACAATCTTGAGGAGCATTTGACAAGAAATCACAGATTAATTTTGATCTTTTATTTTGTTCCCATTGTTTTTAATTAATAAAAGAACTGGAATTTTAATTCCATTTTTAATTCAAATATTGTGTGTTTTATTCAAGTGGCTCTACTCTGATTTTGATTTCCTTTTGTCTTTGTGATATATTTCTTATTTGAGGTTGCTGGAGTCTGGAGATTTTTCTTCCAGTTCTTTTTACTTATTTTCTCTCTAATTGCATTTTAAAAAAATTTGAATTTTGCTTTCCCCTTATCCCCAATATAATTAATAAAGAATAAATGAAAACTTTATTCATGAAATCCAAGTACTTTCAAATTTTGCTTCCTTTCCCAATTCTTTTTTTTTCTTCTTCTTATCATAAGACATGTAAACTTTCACATATATTCTCACACTGAATGGCTTTGAAAGTGTTCTTCTTCTTTTTCGTATATAATACTTTCTTTCTCTTTTTTTTTCATTTTTATTAGAATCTCCATTAGAGCAGAGTCCTTCGGTGAAAGAGGAACAGAAAGAGAGCATCAAGCTACCCTCAAATCCTGAGGAAGTCGAGGATTTGCGTCGGGATTATGCTTCAAATCCACAGATAGCATTTACTTTTGATGAACTCAAGACAATTACAGGGAATTTCAGGCATGACTACATTTTGGGTGGAGGTGGATTTGGAAGTGTTTATAAAGGGTTCATCACTGATGATCTTAGGAAGGGGATTCAACCCCAACAAGTGGCCGTGAAGGTCCATGATGGTGATAATAGCTTCCAGGGTCATCGAGAATGGCTGGTACTCTCTCTCTCTCTCTCTCTCTCTCTCTCTCTCTCTCTCTCTCTCTCTCTCTCTCTCTCTCTCTCTCTCCTTACGGTTGCTAATGAAATTAAATCGGCTGGGATACTCTTACTCGTCTTACGGTTACTAATGAAATTACACATGGAGTCATGGATCTTTCACCTACAAAAAAGTTTCAGAATTTACTGATTTTTGTGGATATGATATCTATGGCAAGTTGATCTTCATATCGTCAAGTGTGCCCATTCGAAATTTCATTCCGATCAAATGATCTGTGGTAGCCAATACATCTCGTGGGAACAAAAATGTATTATACTGAGGTATATCAAGATTTAGTCGCCGGTTCGTATTTCGTCGACCAATCCTTCCTAATTCACATCTTTGTTGAAAAAATTATCATCCTCACTACAAGTCATCAAATTCTGAAACCTCTAGGCATAACAAATGTGTTAATTCAAATGGATGGTTGATAATGCTTCTAACAGTTGACACCCCTAGAGGTTTCAGAATTTGATAGTTTTGGTGAGGTTGATTAACTTGCCATAGATATCACGCCAACGACAAATCAGCAAATTTTGAAACCTTTATGTAGGTGAAAGGCCCATGTGTAATTTCATTAGAACCCGTAAGGCGAGTAAGAGTATCTTAGCCGTATATATACAAAAACAATTACATAGGTAGGTTTCTCTTAATAAATTGATAAATGAATTTTTGATTATGTAGGCAGAGGTTATATTTCTCGGGCAACTTTCGCATCCAAATTTGGTGAAATTGATTGGTTACTGCTGTGAGGATGATCATCGAATGCTAATTTATGAATTCATGGCTCGAGGCAGCGTTGAAACGAATATCTTTTCAAGTAACTTCTTGTTTGCTTGTATTCCTTTTTAAATAAGTTGTGGTTACTGCTTTCAAATTTCGTCTAATGTCTATCCTGAATCATATGAGATGAGATGTGATTTTGTGTTTATTCCTAATCTTCTTATCCCACCATAAAAAGGTGAATGCCATTGTTAATGTTTATGGGTCGGGTCCTATGTACAGTCGGATCGGGTTGTGTGTGTATACATACACACACAACCCGACCCGATAAATATGGTGAACCTAGGTCTGTAGGAGAAATGCAATTCTTTCAGCTATAGAAGGTGATGCAATCTCAAGACGGGCCGAAAATGGTTAGTTTCTTTTAATTTTTCAACAACTCTGTTGGTTCTCTCATCTGCTAGATATAGTTTGAATTTCACCCTGTTTGCTATTTGTTGGGGTTTTCATCCCGAAATGTTGAGCGTCGACATGATGTGCATGTTGTCTTGCTCCTTCAATGCACAAAATGTTCTTTTTGATGTCAAAGCATTAAAATTTGGCACGACTGGTTATGTGGTATCATCTGTTGAGGAAGTCCACCGGTTAGTCCCACATCGATAAAGGGGGCATCTATTGCCCGTTTTATATACTCTCTATGGACCTCCCCTTATGACTCAGGTTTTGGACTGTGAGGGTATCTAACATCATTCATGGTTAAAACACTTATTTTAAGCCCAACTGTACTAGCGTACAAAGGACTATATTGCAGTTGGTAAGCTCCCTTTAGTATGGTTTGTGTTCATTTGGAGAGAGACCTTCTAGAAATGTTGAACTTGTCAGTGGTGTAGTTTTATATTGTGGGAGACAGATAATTATAGTCCCAGTTGGTGCAAGTGTTGATAAATTATTTTTATGTGAATATGACTAAAGTCTTATTAGGTACATCCTATATAGTGACTTCTTGTACATTCTTTCCTGTCTCCCTTAATAGGTGTGAATTTGTAAGAGCATCTCCTCTCATGTGGGAGGTCCTCAAAGGATAATTTAGAGAGCTCCCATTGCCACATAGGATAGGTAGGAGTAGGGGTGGCAATGGGTCGGGTTCGGGTCGGGTTGAGACATAGTTATAAAGGCAAAACATCCAATTCAAACCCGACCCGTTTAATAAACGGGTCCAAAACCTAAATCCAAACCTGACCCGCCTAATAAACGGGTTGACCCGACCCGACCCATTTAACCCGTTTACTAAACGGGTCGGGTTGGGTCAACAGAACGCATGTAAATCTATCGGGTCGGGTCAAGACAGGTCGGATTCGGCTGGGTTTGATCGGGTTGGTTCGGGTTGGCTCGAGTCGGGTTGACACGACCCATTTAGTAAACGGGTCAATCGGGTTATAAGTACAAACCTGAACCCGACCCATTAAATAAACAGGTTAATCGGGTCAACCCGTTTATGATCCGAACCCGTTTAGGCCAAACCCAAACTAGCTAACTTCGGGTCGGGCTGGCGGGTCGGGTCAACGATTGCCCCCCCTAGGTAGGAGGGTACACGGGTTGTATGCTACAACAGTCTCCTAATAAATAATAAAAAGTCTCAAATGCCCTTTCTTTTTATTCAAATGACCATGTGTTATATATATTTTAACACAAACCATCGCAAGTGCTGTTGTATCCCAAAATAAATTAAAGCAAGCCATCACTACCAAAGGGTGGGTTTCATTTCCGAGCTCTCTCACTACTCAATACATTTGGCTAGCTCGGCCCCACTAGTCAAAGTGGACGAGCATGGTGGGAGGCTGTTGGAGAAGGTTTTAACGTGAATATATGGCTCGTCACAGTTATGATGAGACCCATATGCCCATATGGGAGGAGATTTTGGAGGACCGTTGGAGATGCTTTAAGTGCATACGACAGTCTTAGCTCTACAAGAACATGAAGAGGTGTTGTTTGGTTCACCCTAGAGCGTGATGACGTAAGTAGAGCGCAAGAATAATAAGAGTACGATTTTGTTCCAACCTCCTTCAAGAGGTTGGAGCATCCTGTTCTTTCTCATTGGTCCATCTTGAGGGCTTTTGATCATTTTACCATGTTAAACAGTATGAAATGACAAACATACTTTTTTGTTCCAACCTCCTTAAAAAGGTTGGATGTTCCAGGTCTCTATTATTGGTCCATATCGAGGGCTTTTGGTCATTTCACCATGATAAACAGTATGAAATGACAAACATACCTTAAAAGCCCTCGATATGGACCAATGAGAGAGACAGGGAACATCCAAACTTCTTTAAAAAGGTTGGAACAAAATTGTACTCCTATCATCCTATGGGTTGCATGATTTGCCTGAGCATTAAATGTGATGGGACGTCACCTCACCTCTGAGATGATCCCTTCATATATAAGACCTGTATAGAGGCACTTTTTTCTCTTTACTTTCGTCCTCTCTGCTATCGGCTCGTTCTTCCTTCATAAACCCGCTCCCCTCCTCATAAGGTCGGCCTTATGGAGCACTTTAGGGTTGTCACAAGAGAAATGGTATTAAGCCCGAAGGTTTTTTCGATTCTGCTCAGCCTGATTGACGTGGCAGCGTGCAACTGGTGGTGAAAAAGATTTAAGTGTAGCTAGTAGGTTTCAGCCACTAGTTGTATGCTGTCAAGTCAATCGGGCTGGCGGAATCGGAAAAACCTTCCATCTGAATAGCATTTCTCTTGTCACTATTACCAATTCCTTGTTAAATTTTTAAATTTTTTTTTATCATTTATTAGTTTTGTTTTATTCACTTAAAACAGTTATCATCTAATATTGACTGACTAAGTTTATTATTCTATAGGAGTGTTGATTCCCCTTCCTTGGTCTATCAGAATGAAAATCGCATTTGGCGCTGCAAGAGGGCTTGCTTTTCTTCATGAAGCTCAAAGGCCAGTCATATATCGTGATTTTAAAACATCTAATATTTTGCTTGACCAGGTTAGTACTTTGAAACTCTTCAATTCCTTTGATGTATAATATATTCTTCAATGCCTTTGAAGTATAATATATATTCATCAGTGCTGCAACACATTACATTTCTCTAAAACAAGATTGGTCAAGTAATATTTGATATTTCTACTATAACTTGTGGATTATTCTACATTAACAGTCAAAGCTTAAGTCTTGCAAGAAGTTGTTTTACTTTGCCATTCATATCTATACACCAGCAAATATATGAGAGGAGGGGAGAGAGAAAATATTATATTTAAAAACAGAAAAGTGAAGAAAACTTGAAAAGCTCATGTCTCTTCTTTGCCTTACATCCATATATTATGCACTCTATCACCCTTCGTCTTTCGCACATGTCCTCTATACTGGCCCCAAATGAGAGAATTCCTTCTAGATCGAGCCCACCACCTAGATCTATCTTCCAAACTTTTTGTTCAATGGATTTTACGGAGTCTTTGATTGCCGTCCTTGAAAGCCAGATATATTGAGACCCAGCTCTTATTAGACGATATTGAGGATGAATTGACATGGTCAGAGAAGCTAAATAAGAGGCTTGTTAGACGCAGCAAACCACTACCTCCAGCAGAGCCTCCTCCTTTGATGGAGCATCCTGTTCCACCATTGGTACCACTTGAGAAGCGTCCATGCACCTCCAATGGAGCTTACTCCTCCAGGGCCTACAGAGGAGCCATCTCCTCCTTCAGCGACTCCAGAGGAGTTCCTTCCACCTTTAGCAATGCCTACAGAGGAGCCCCCTCCTCCGGTAGTAACTGCAAAGAAGCTTCTCCTACCTTCCATAGAGCTTACAGAGGAGACACTCCTCCTGCAGTTCTCCCTACGGCAAAGACACCCGTGGAGCCTCCGCCTTACGTGAAGTGTCTACAACCGCTGCAGTCAAAGCTAGTTGTGGAGTTTCAGCCAGCTAAGCCACTTGAGCGCTTTGACTTTGTCAAGACTGACCGACCACCTACCGCTCATATGCTTTTGTTTATGTACTTTAGTAACTTCTGGCCCTCGCTCGACGCTAGCACTTCCTTTGCGAGGGTTCCAAGGATTGTCGGCTGTTCGAGACAGCACCTGTTGGGGATTCATCATCAAATCCAAACACATAGACGATCCCACAGTTGTGGTCTCCCTCCCGCTACAGGCAATGTCGTCCGGCATAAATTCGAGGATGAGTTTTTTCGCAGCGGAAGTGCTTGATGCATGCTTGATCCGTAATGGAAGCTCATGTGCTGTATTTTCTATTTTCAGGCCCCCTTTATTATTGTTTTAGGTTTTTAATTGTATTATTAGTAGTTAAACTTGTTACCCAAGTCATGGTGGATGTCCATGATCTCATCCGAGGGCTTTTCAGATTAAATCCGGGCTTGATCGGGTGGGTTTTTTGTATTATAATAATAAAATCTAGTGTGTGTGTGTGTGTGTGCGCGCGCGCTTGTGGGGTACCAACGGTCGAGATTAGATCTCGAAACCGACGGTTAGATCAATATAACTTAAGTTAAATGATGACGTGGCATATTGGGTTTTAATTAGATGGCTAATTGGGCTTATCTTAAGCCCAATAGGGCTTCATCACAAAAGTGTCGCTCCCCCTCTCTCTCTTTCCGCGTCCTACCCGTGCGAACTCCCTTCCGTCCCATTTCCGTGCGGAAACCAAGGCACCCGGCCCCTTTGTTGTCCCCTCTCTTCTCTCTCTATCTCTCCCTTATTTCTCTCTCTTTTCCATTCTTTTCTTGGCCAAACACATCCACACCATTCCCCTTTATTTTCCCTTGATCTTCACCGTCCAATATGAAACCCTAGCTCTAGAAAAGGAAAAAGAGAAAAGAAAATTCAGATGTTGGTTTGCTGAATTTTATGCCTCCTTATGAGAGCTTCCGGGAGAGACACATGTCCCCAATCCTCACCGATGCCTCGACTTCATCTCGAGAAGGTCTCATATCGCTTTTTGAAGGATCCGGCTTCGTTCAACGTCCGGCCTTGCACCGTGAGCGGGATCACCGATGCATCCTCGCATCGACCCACGGCGGAATCGTTCAGGTATTATCTATCCTTATTGTTTATTCCTTGTTATTCGCTTTCGCATCCGTTGCTCATTTCCCATCACCTCTGCATCACATCGTAGTCATTATCGCATCTGCCTCGCCTCTAGTTGAAACCCTACTAAAAGTCAAAACGTCATTAGTGCCTAGTCGATCTTTGGTACCTTTGCATGTTGTTTTATAAAATCTGAACACTGTTTCAATCATAACTTTATATCTAGAGACCCGATTGTCCTGAAATTTAAATAAGTCCTCCCTTGCACAAAGCCTATCCCTCCCCTATATTTTCATCAAGATCAAACCACCGGATCACCCAAAAAAGATGAAAGCACCCATTGCTGTTCTGTTTTCCAGATTTTCCTAATTCTCTCTCAAACCATAGTGTAGGTTCACGCCTGTTAGGAGATGACGGGTAGAGTTTGGAGAGAATAGAATGCCTCTTCATTGAGGGACTAAGCTCAATATATATACACAGTATTACACAATGAACCCGACCCGACTGTACATAAAACCAACCCATCTCTATGTACATTAACACTCTCCCTCAAACTCATGGTGGATCATGAACCGAGAGTTTGCTGATAAAATACTGGAACCGAGCAATTTTAAGAGGCTTCGTGAGGAAGTCAGCAATCTGCTCTGTCAAGTGAATGAATGACAAGGAGATGGTGTGAGCAAAGAACTCTTGGCAAACATAATGACAATCAACCGCTATATGTTTTATCCGCTCATGGATGATCGGATTGCTGGCAATCTGAATAGCACTCCGGTTGTCACAGAAGAGAGGTGTGGGCTCGGATATCACGACGCCCAGGTCAAGTAGAAGATGGCAAAGCCAGATAATTTCTATGGTAGTGGAAGTTATAACCATGTATTCGGCTTCAGTGCTAGAGCGAGCAACAGACTCCTGCTTATTACTATGACAAGAAATTAAGGACTCGCCAAGGAACACACAGTAATAAGTTGTAGAAAGACGAGTAGTGACATCTCCTACCCAGTCTGCATTAGAATAGGCTTGTAGGACTAGAGTAGAGGTGAAAGGCTGAAGCAGGGAACGGGTGATGGTGCCTCGGATATAGCAAATGATCCTGAGAACCGCTGCATAGTAAACAAATCGGGGAACCTGAACAAACTAATTATCCCGATAGCATGGGCAATGTCTGGTTTAGTCATAGTGAGATAGACAAGCATCCCAACTAATCTCTGGTATCTGGAGACATCCCGGAGAGGCTCATCATCTGTAAGGAGGAGCTTTAAGTTGAGCTCCATGGGTGTATCTGCAGTGCAAGAGTCAGTAAGATCAGCATCGGCAAGGATATCGAAAATGTACTTCTACTGAGAGACTAATAAACCATGAGACAATCGAGCAATCTGAAGGCTAAGAAAGTACCGAAGAGGACCCAAATCCTTTATCTCAAACTGACTCTGGAGGTGATGCTGGAGTGAAGCTATAGTGGCACTGTCATCCCCGGTAATGATCATATCGTCCATATACAGGAGCAAACTAGCAATACCCTGACTGGAGGAATGAGTGAACAGGTCATAGTCAGAGTGTTGCTCTACAAATCCAGCAGTAAGAACGGTACTGCGAAAGTGCTCAAACCAGGCATGAAGGGCTTGCTTGAGTCTATAGATAGCTTGGTGCAGATGGCAGATGTGCCTCGTAAAAACAGAAACGCCCGGTGGAGGAGCCATGTATACCTCCTTTGAGAGGTCACCGTGAAGGAATGCATCGGTCACGTCCATCTGATGGAGAGTCCACCCTCGAGTAGTTGTCACAGCTAAAAGGGTGCACACAATAGTCATCCGAGCAACTAGAGCAAATGTCTCCTCGTAGTCGATCCCCTACTCATAGGAAAAGCCACGAGCAATTCAATGGAGTCATCAAGTCGAGTATTGACCTTGAAGATTCATTTACAACTGACAGGCATCACGCCTGAGGGACAATGGACCAGATCCCAAGTATGGGTCCGCTAAAAGGCCTCAAGCTTGGCTGTCATGGCCTGTCGTCACTCTAGGTGTAAAGCTACCTCACGGTACAACTGGGGTTTTCGGTGAGTGTGGAGGACAGTAAGAAATGCCTAGTAAGATGGAGATTAAGAGGCAACAACAGAGTATCCAGAGGAGTCGGGAGAGACAGAGGCAAAAGCAGAGTAGCCAAATCTGATAGGAGAGTAGTCATATCTGTCAGGAGGGTGATGTTCGTATGTAGGGTAGCGCCGAACAGGGCCAAGATCTACGACCGGAGAGAAGGGAGCAACAGTAGGCAAGGGAGTACTAGTGGAGATAGTCTCGGTAGGAGTAACTATGGAGCGATTAATATAGACATGCGTGACAGGTAGTGGTGGTGGGGTAGTGGATGAGACGAGGGAGGTGATGGTGGCGGAGGAGGCATGGTAGGTGGGGGTAGGGGTAGGCGAGGAGGGTCCTGACGATAGTAGAAAAGGATCAACTGGGGAAGGCACAGTCATGGGCATAGGAGTAGGATATGGAGGTAGGAAGGGGATGGTAAGAGGTGGTGGAGGCATAGAGGGTAACGCAGGCGGTAAGGAAAAATCCCGAGACTCAGTAGAAAAGTACGAGACATCCTCAACAAAGGAGATATGATGAGAGACACGGATCTGACGAGCCAATGGATCATAGCACCGATAGCCCTTGTGCTCCCAACTGAGCCCCGAGTAAAAACACCTAATAGACCTAGCAGAGAGTTTAGTACACTCATGGGGTGGGAGGAGGACAAAACACGTGCACTCAAGGTACAATGAAGAGAGAAGTCAGGGGATGTGGAATAAAGACGCTCGTACAGGGTAACACTAGAGAGGGTGGAGGACAGAGTGATATTGATAAGGTGAACAACAGTCAGAACAACCTTGGCCCAGTAGGAATGTGGAACATAAATAGATAGAAGTAGAGCTCGCGCTGTTTCGAGGATATGGCGATGCTTGCGCTCGATAACTCCATTTTGTTCATGGGTATGGGGGCATGACTTTTGGTGAAGAGTGTCATAAGTCTGAAGGATCTCATGCATCTCAGAGGATAGATACTCCTTGGCACAGTTAGACCGAAAGGTTTTAATGCGCCGACTAAACTGGGTGTGAAGCATAGTAGAGAAGGTCCTGTAAATATGAGGAATCTCGGAGCGACAACGCATGAGATAAGCCCTGCAGCGGGAGTAATCATCTATGAAGCTTACATAATATAGAAAACCAGTAAAGGAAGCAACTGGAGTAGAACCCCACACGTCATAATGCACTAGATCAAAAAGAGCATTGGATCGGGAAGAACTAGCAGAAAAAGGATGAGCTAGGTAGAGGCGAGGTGCCGGATAGGTAGCTCCTCAAGTCGTTGAAGACTATCGAAGTCAGACCGAGGCAGAGCAGTAGTGGTGACGGGAGATGCCAGAGTAGCTGGACCGATAGCAGCAACAATGTTGCCACCATGGCAGAGGGGAACCTGACTACGTCCACGACCAGCTGACTCAACAGAGGAATCCGGCTCGAGAATAACCTCAAAGCGGAGTGCAAAAGGACTTGGTGGAAGGCCATAGTGCCAGGAGAGGCCATCATCATGCAATAGTGTCATTATTATTCTTGAGCTTGGTGGAAGGCCATAGTGCCAGGAGAGGCCATCATCATGAGGAGACACGGAGGCGAGTGTAGAGGTGCCCTCGGAAACCCTCAACAAGAGATAATGGGGAACCGACGAAGCAAAGGGAGAACCTGAGATGGGGATCTGCGACGGAACATCGAAGGAGATCCAACCATGATGGAGTAGAAGATGAGATCGACAGAGCAATGACCTCCACGGAGCAATCTCGACAGAGCAGAGGAAGTCGCAGTAGCAAACGGAATGGGTCAGGGAGGCAACTGTAAGCAGGTGGCAGCGGCTGGAGGAGGCAGCGGTGGTAGGTGGCAGAGGCTAGAGGAAGCAGGGGAGGTGGCGGGAGGGCTGTGGTTGCGGTGGGGTGCTGCGAGGTCTAGGACCAGGGGAAGTGTGAGGGCTGCGGTGAGTTTTAAGGGTCTGCGAGGGCTGAGAGGGGGCTGCGATGAGGAGGATGAGGGCTGAGCGGGGCAGGGGAGGACAATCAGAGAGGGGGGGTGAGGGTGGCTATAGGGATGGGGATCGGAGAGGGGGGCTGCGGGGAGGGTGGGATGGGAGAAGGGGGGTGCGGGTGAGAGAGAGCGGGGGAGAGCGGGTAAGGGAGTGGGAGATTGGGTAGGGGGGCTGCCGGTCTGGGAGAGGGAGATCCGGTGGGTGGGGGGGGCTACCGGTGAGGGAGATTAGATAGGGGGACTATCTGTGAGAGAGGGGGGGTGAGGGTGAGAGGCTAGAGGGCTGCCAGAGTGAGTGGCCGGAGGGGCTGCCGGTGAGGGGCTGGAGGAGGCGCCGGGAAAGGGGTAGCCGGAGGCAGGTGAGGGCCGGAGGGGCTGTCTTCGTCGTCGCAGAAGAAACCCTAAAGCTCTTATACTAAGTTAGATACCCTCACGCCCCAAAACCCTGGTCGTAAAGGGAGGTCCACAGGGCGTATATTAAGTAGGTAATGGGTGCCTCCCTCACCGATGTGGGACTATTCGTCAACAGTCCCCCTCACGCGGAACACACGTGGCATGGATCCTCCCACGCGGAGCACGCGTGGCAAGGCACGATCGGTGGGGAGCACCCGGAGCAGGAGACGAGCCAGCTCTAAAACCATGTTAGCAAATGATGGCTAAGGTTTGGAGAGAATGGAATGCCTCTTCATTGAGGGACTAAGCCCAATATATATACACAGTATTAGACAGTGAACCCGACCCGACTGTACGTAAAACCGACCCATCTCTATATACATTAACAGCGCCCTTGCCTACATCAGAATGTCACACAAAGGAAAAAACTAACTTTCATTGTAAATGTATATGCATCAACATTCATCATCACCAGTCTCATCCATTAAGATGATGTCGCACGATTCTAATTAAGAATGTTCCACAAAAGATTGACGAGAATATATCAACCATCTAAGATTGATGCTGAAAACCTGGCAAAGAAAGTTGGCAGGATAGAGCAGCCAACAGACCTACAACTACAAGGTCCGGGTAGAGACTGTTTTCACAGTGTAAGCTCATGCAACCAGAGAGCAATCCTCTAAGTTTCCCTAAATTAGGGAAGAGTTTAGAGGCTCTAGACATAGTGGTAGAAGGCATGCAGTGATATAAGGAATTCCAGTCATCTTTGTGACAATTTATAAGCCAAAGAACTAAGTGAAACAACATTTCCTTAAATTTAAACATTCCATATGAATCTATAATATCGGAGATGCTCAATATTATGCATTACTTTTACCACTATTCATCTCTCTCCTATTTTTTCTAAATGTTGTAGACCTCTACTAATCATTTTAGGGTTACTTGTAATACATTTAGGAATACAATGCAAAACTTTCCGACTTTGGACTCGCAAAAGATGGACCAGTTGGCGATAAATCTCATGTTTCTACACGAATTATGGGAACTTATGGATATGCAGCTCCAGAATATATTATGACAGGTAAGTTTGTATCTCTTTCTTGTTAAATCTTCATCTTCAAGATGATTCTACTTCTAATTACATATATGTTCAGTACTTTCTACCAAGTTAGATATATGTCGACACTTTTTCCGCGTAAATACGCAAGGTTCATCCAGTCCATTCTTCTTTCATTTGTGCTTTGATCTTATTGATGGTTTTGTGGAGAATGACGGCAATAACTTGACTTATAGAACTCTCAGTTAGATATCTAGTGGCTGCTTTAGAAGTTTCAGTTGTTTGACTCGATTTATGTTATTGTAACTTTATGTTTGACTTGGTTCACTGTTAAAGCCAATTCCATAAGTTTCAGTTGTTTTGAATAACAGAACTCTTGTATTTTCTGCTGATCAGGATAAAGTTTTTTATTATAATATGTCTTTCTGGGTATCTCTTGAGACACTGAAGAATTTGTGCCTCTTTCAAATGTCAGACATGGTGTACCTACTACCTAACAAGGTCAGTTCTGTGTTTATGAGAATTTGTATGTGGGGTTGTGGCCCTTTAATGGGTGAAGCCGCGGCTCATAAGAGGCCGGTTGGATGTGGTTAGGCCAAGTCCTGGTCAGACCTAGATTTCTAATGATAAGAGGGTTGTGAAGTAATCCCTGTTGGGAAAACCACCCATTTCCTATTGTGATCCGAGGCCCTCGCGCAGTGGAAGGAGCGAGAGAACACGATGTGTGAGGAACTTCCACGAAGAAAACGATGTCTCTCTACCACCGAGAAGACGAAACAAAAGAACAAAGCACAAAGAAATCACACACGATATCTAGCAACGACGATCTATGGATTCACTATTGTGGGGATAACCCGAGTACAAGATCCTTGCCCCCTCTCCAATCCCTCACAACACCCACAAAGAGAAGCCCCCCACAAGAGACTAGATCCCGCAACCCTCTCACCCTAAAGAAACAAGAGAAAACGCTTCCCGAAGCCCACAAGCCTCCTTGGATTGCTCTCCCACTCCCTTGATGATGGTTACCCTCTCTTGTAGCTTCTCTTGTGTCTAGGTTCGTCCTAGACCTTTTATTTTATTGGCATACATTCACGTACAAGTTGCAGAAGGAATCCCACAAGAAAAAACAGGTTGAACCGTCTCACCGGTGTGCTGTCATATCAAGTCGTGCGCACGACCTAGGGAGGTCGTGTGCATGACCCAACCTCGTTTACTCGCCCGACTTTTATGTCGATGCCAGTCGTGAGCACGACTTGGAGAAGTTGTGCGCACGACTATGGCAAGCCGATTACTCCTTGCTCCAAAGCTCTGTCTTTCACCGTTTCTTTGCACACAAATCTTGAAGTTTGTATACGGCTTGTTTGAAACCACAACTTCAACAATCTCCAACTTTACTTCATAACAAGAAATGAACACCTCCTTGAACACGAACCCCTTCTCTTTGCACAATGAATCCATCGCCTAATCGCCGTCGCCGCATTTGCCCCCAAACCTGGAGCCCAAGCATCGAGCTTGGTGAATGCCCAAGTATTTCGACTTGACCACTGGAACCCACCTTCTGATCATCTTTGCCCTTGAGCGTGCTCCACCTGCACCCTTGTTCTTCACCAAACATTGTGCATATGTTGCCGCCCTCTCGACTAATCTGCACAGGTCTCCACCCAGGTCCCCCTCATGATCATGGAGGCTTCGTCCCAAACCTCCACAACTCCACCTTGACCGGTGAAGGTGCATCCGAGGGAATCTAGCCTGAAAAGAGAGATTAGATTTTCCCTCCACCCCGGAACATGATGGATATCATTGAGTGTCTGTACCTGCCCGTCAGACATCTCAAGTGCAATATCCCTGACCCCTCTTATCGACACCTTGAAGTCGTCGCCAGTCATCAATTTGCCACCATCGATCGCACTCCACATACTTGTCGAACCATGCCATGTGCAAACAATATGATGTGTGGCCCCGCTATCGATTATCCAGTCTTGATTTGTTATAGAATCAGTGGTAGCTATCAGAACATCCCCCTCATCAGAATCCCTCGACGAGGCATAACCGACGGATCCGTCATCCTTGACTTTGGATGAACCTGAGCAATCCAGTCTTGCTCCACCTTTCCACTTGCACTCCAACTTGTAGTGTCAGGATCTTCCACACTTCCAATAAGTATCTTGCCTCTTCTTCTTCTTCTCCCCCGCAACCAGCGTTAGCACTGTTAACGGATAGTCCCACATCGGTGAGAGAGGCACCCATCACTCGCTTAATATACCCCCTGTGGACCTCCCCAAAACCCGGATTGTAAGGGGAGGTCCACAGCAGGTATATTAAGCGAGTGATGGGTGCCTCCCTCACCGATGTGGGACTATCCGTTAACACTCCCCCTCACGCGGAGCAGCGTGGCAAGAATCCTCCCACGCGGTGCACGCGTGGCAAGGCACGTTCGGTAGGGAGCACCCAGAACGGGAGCAAGAGCAGGAGACGGTGAACCCAGCTCTGATATCATGTTAGAAGATGACGGCTAGGGTTTGGAGAGAATGAGATACTCTCTATTGAGGGACTCAAGCCCAATATATATATGTACATGAATACACAAGCAATCCGACCAGACTGTACACAGGACCCAACCCAGTATATACATTAACAGTTGACATAGAGTAGACATGATGGCACCATTTTGATGAAGTCTTCATTCTGATGGAAGATTGACACAATGTTATAAGGTCGTCTACCAAGGTTACATCAAATGGATGTTCTTAGACATGAAGTTGGACACCATGAGAGAGAGCACAATGATTAAAGGCTTAAAAGGTGCTTCCTTACTCATACCACGCGAAAAATTCACCTAGAGTAAAGCTCCTAATTAACCTTGCTCCCGTGCGACTGGACTAGTGTCAGATGAAAGTGCAGTAGTAGATACGATCCATTGTTAGCGGTCTGTGAATGAAGGCGACGGTAAAGATACTTCCATCGATCTCTTGAATGAGTATATTTTCAAAATTAATGTCTTTAAGAAATTCCAAAGGTATTTATCCTCATAAGCCTTTTAAAGGGTCAAGTGGAAGATTGTTTGGTTGTGGACCTTTACCGGGTGAAGCCTCGGGCTCATAAAGAGGCTGGTTGGATCTGGTTAGGCCACATCCGGGTCATACTTGGGTCCCTAATGATTGGAGGGATGCGAATTAATCCCTCCATTGTGTGCCCATCCTTGCGTGCATATGTTTCCCGAATGGAGTAGGAAACTCTTACGCAACCTCCTCTGTAAATAGAGGACAGGGTGGGCATCCACCTACCCGTGCAATAGCCATCGTGTGACCGCAAGGTCAGGAGTCTCCATCTCTCCACGGATTGATCCAGGGTAGTGGACGATGTCCTCGTAGGTAGATTGCTCATCGCTCTCACAAAGATTTCTTCGCCAGAAATTCGAGGTAAAGTCGCTTGGTGGTTGTACCAGAGACCTGGGGTTGAATCCCGTCTTCATAAAAAAAAACCCTCGATTACATTTATCATTCAGTTTAATTGTCAAAAGTTTGGATTCTTTATAGGTTTCTTATCACAAAGACAGTTGTAGATGGGTACCTTGTTGTAGCACACAGACTGACCCACTAAAACTCTTGCTCTGTACAGGGCATCTGACCGCCATGAGCGATGTCTACAGCTTCGGCGTCGTCCTTCTCGAGCTCGTAACGGGCAGGAAATCACTAGACAAGTCCCGTCCCGTCCGGGAGCAGACCCTCGCGGACTGGGCTCTTCCGCTGCTCACTCAGAAGAAGAAACTGCTCAGCATTGTGGACCCCAGGCTGGAAGGAGACTACCCGGTGAGAGCCGTGCACAAGGCGGCAACGTTGGCGTACCACTGCCTGAACCGCAACCCAAAGGCAAGGCCGTTGATGAGAGACATCGTCGACTCCTTGGAACCCCTTCAGTTGCCAATGGAGGCCCCAATCAGTGCAGGAATTTCAGTCTGCAGCTTTGGATAGGCAGCGAAAACCTGAAACACCTTTGTTATGTTATTGGGGACCTTTTTTCCCATCAGTTGGAGGCTTTCTTTGGGGGTATGCATGCATTATTCAACCTGGGCTTGTATCAACAACTAGGGTAAAGTTTTGAATCAAAGTTGGTGTCCATGTATGTTTCAAAGTTTCTAGTGCATCAACTAGTAGGGTGAAATTTTGAATCCAAGCTGTTCTTAGGAGGATAAACAGGTCATCTTCCTGCACTCAGCAGCAGCCCTAACGGGGATCGTATCCTGTCAAGCATCAGCCTGGAGTAATCTAAAATGCGGTTCAACTTTTTTTCCGAACGACTGCTCGGATGCTTTACCAAGTTTGTACAGTTTGTATGGAATGTACAGGCTCTTGAAAATCAGAAGGAATCTGGATTCAGCTACCAAATTATTTTTAGAAATATGAAGTAATCCAGAAAAAAAAAATGAGAGGAACAGTGGAATGAATAGAATGCAATTTTTACCATCAATTGTCAGAACAAGCATGAGATCAATCACTGATCATTATACATTCTACTATAATTTCTTGTAATGTATTCTACCCCAACAAGAATGCTCGGCATGACATATAATTCCCGGAGGGAGCTGTACACGAAAACACTTCGAAACTCCAGGCCGAGAGCACTCAAGGCTTATATTCAGAGCAGCTGAACTATAGGCAAGTGTTCAGTCTTCGCCATGAAAAATATGCGAGATGGATCATTGGATGGCACAGATGCAGGCTGGATCGCCGTCGCCATTGCCCTCTGAACTCCCCGGCTCACTGTATTGCAGAGGGAAAATATTTAAGTCAGCGCAAAAAAAAAAAAAACAATGATAACAATGGTTTTAACTGTAATAATTTTTTTATTCCATAGTTTGAAGAAAAAAATCATCCAGGACAAGGTTTGAGAATTCGAGTTTAGGTTTGAGAACCAGTACAATTACCGTCCGGCCGCTTCAGCCAAAAATATTAAATAACAGGACTCGAATGTACTATCAGCACATAAGAATGGAGGAATTGATCTAGTACAGAAAGATAGTTTTCAGTAAAAAAAAAAATCAACAGTTATTTACTGAATAAAATATGCAAGTCAGTTTCCAATATGTTCTTCTAACAACGATGAATCAAATTTCACATAGAATAAGGAGATTAATAAATTATTTATCATAACTTAAAAATTATCAAATTTAGTGATGAGAGAATCTTACTTGAAAGTCTAACCTTACTTGACCTTCACCTAGTGATTTGAGCAGGGTTTTGTAACAAACAAAGACACTCGTAGCTCGAAGGAAAAGAGGAGGTCTGATGAAGAAAGGGAGGAGGGGGTCGATGCAATTACATGAGATGGATCGAGGGAGATAAGTGGAAGGAGGGAGCCGTAGGATAAAAGGAGGAGGAGTCACGGGAGAAAGTGATCATGGGAGAAAACTCAGAAGAGCGGATAAAATAAAACATGAGAAAACATGGTTTAGGGATCATGAAAGAAGAGTGAAAAAGGAGAGGAATACAGGAGGTTGGAGATCGGAGCCGTCGGAGTCGGGGCCATTATGCCACAACCTCACATCGCACGGAATGTTCAGATTCCAGAATATGGATCAAGGACCACCAGAATCGCCTTGGGCACACAGCATTGTGGTTGCACACCGCTGCACCTGGGCCGCACATTATTTGTGTTGCTGTGGCCATTTTATCCCCTCTAGAATCTCATGAATATCTGAATTGACCCCTTATTTCATGTTAGAAAAAACAACCAAAACCCCATGAACAACTCGTGCCGCACTAACCCCAGAACGAAACAATGCACTGATTCTGTGATTCAGACAGCTTCAGTCAAACAGGGTCTGATCAGATCCGAACAAAAAGATTCGACCGAACCGGATCAAAGTCAAGACATTTTTCTTTCTAGGGGTGTTTTGGTTTGGATCGACCAAGATCTAAACCATTTTGGTGGGTTCAGCAGAAACCTCAAACCATCATTTAGAAGTCAGCATTCGTGATCCAAGTTCAGTTCCCAACATTTGTTGAAAGTATTGTGCTAACTTGATTGATCTTTTGTAATCTTGCTTTTGGAGAAGTTTTTGTGTAAGTCTTCTTTTTTAGAGAGTTATATAGAAAGAAACATATATAAGTCTATGGAAAACAATCTTTAGAAGTCTCTAGAGAAAATATCTACAAAATTCGGAAGCCTTAAATGGGCTCTAGAAAAATCCACATTAATATATTCCAAGTATTCTAGAAAGAGTCTAGAAAGATCTCCCAAGGCCTATATACACCCATGGGGATCTCTTAATGTTGGAGAAATCAAGTGTCTCCGATCTCCTTTATTGTGAAGTCATCTAGAAGTGAATAAAATTGTGTTGTTTTCTTGCTTCTCCATCTTGTTTCTTCTTCTTTATATTGAGTTGACTCTCTCTTCGTACGAGATCGGGGGTGTAATTAGTGGATCTAGCTATACTATAGAGTGGTGCTACACTCTACATACAATCAGAGATTTGTTAGAAGGCTTAGAGAAAGCTCCTTTTGGTGGAGACTAGACGCCTAGAAAGCAAATCCGGAAGAAGAGCATCCCTTAGAAGGAGGTTCATGTTGCTATGGATAGACTCCAATGGTGGCGGCTTGAACTATTTTGGCATGGAGAAGCTTAACAACTCCAATTATCCATATTGGAAGTTGTGTATGATGGCCTATCTCCAAGTGCAAGATCTATGGTAGATCGTTGCCGGAGCGGACACGAAGGTACCGGGCGACCTACCGGAGAACGCCAATGCTAGAAGTGGAGGATAAAATGTGGCAATGCCTTATTCGCTCTACGAGGGTCAATCAAAATGAGTTGGAACGATCATATTAGACACATCGAGTCACATAAGAAAGTATGGGAGACACTTGTAAAGCTCTTCACAAAGAAGAACACGATGAGGCTCCATATGCTCGAAAATGAGCTTGCTACCATCACCCAAGGTAACATGACTATTACTTAATATTTTTTGAAAGTAAAGACTTTATGCTCTGAAATATCCTAGTTAGATCCGGATGAGTTTGTTAGTTTGGCTCGATTATGGCGGTATCTTATTCGGGGATTAAGATAGGAATATTTGCCATTCTTGACATCTATACAAGGACGGACAACTCAACCCACAATTGTTGAGTTGGAAAATATGCTCACTAATCAAAAGGCCCTAGCAACCCAATGGCCGAAATTTCAATTTTCAGAAAATGGTGAAAGTGAAGAAAGACGTATATATGTTAGAGATTATGACACTTGATGCACGACAAAGTCGTGACCGCGAAGGGGAGGGGATGGATGGGCGAAGGGGGTTGTCGGCCTCACACCGTCGATACTCCAACCTCATACCGGCGAGCCTCTCGTTCTTTGATCCTCTCTCAGGAACACACTCCACTCACAAGAACACAAAGTAAATAATTGTCATTTTTCATTCGTCATATCATATATTCAGTCCCATTAAAATGGAGGTTTTCATGCATTTTTGAAGAAGAAAAAAAAATAGCAACTAATAAAGAAATAAAGATCTCTCCTAATAATTTCCTAAAATAAAAAAAATAAGATGGTAACCACTAATGAGATAAAGATTTCACCTAATTAACTTTCTAATCCATCATATCTCTATCTTTAAAATTATCCATAAATAAATATAACTATTGCCTAATTTAAAAGATCTAAATCTACCCAAATCTTTTCTAAAAAATATTTTAAAAACAATAATATTTAATAAATCCGAAAATAACCTATTTTGGATTAAAATAATAATTTCAGAATAAAATAATTATATTATTCTAAATTTAATATTTTATTCCGAAAATACTATTTTCAAGAATTATTAAATCCGAAAATTATATTTTATTAAGTCTCGAGATGTGTGCTGGGCATACCGAATGGAAGGGGTGGTCCATTGGTGCGTCGAAACTTGCGGACAGTCAGATGCTCCAGCATCATACTCCCCAGCTAAGAAAGAACTTGACCTCGAGTTTTGTAAGGCTTAGGTAGGAAGCAACATCACCCCAGTAATTGGTTGACGCTAGGAGCTGATGGTGGAGACCCAATACGTGCAGGTGCACCACATAGTGATCATCTCTCGAGTCCCATGCGAAAGTTGTGTTACTGTCAAGCGGGGACCAGGAATCAAATAAGTGTTGGAACATGCTGACATAAACGGTCGTGAGTATACATATCTAAGTATCCACATAGTTATATAGTGGCTCTCAATATACGCTCCATATCTGTGGTGCAAATATTGCAACTACAAATGTACTTAGTAGCTTCATGCCCAGACAAGATGTGGTCACATTCCTAACAATTACCAAGTAGTATGGTATCAGAGCTTGGTTCACCCCGGTAATTGCTTGTCATCCATCACCTTCGGCTGCTTATCATTAATATCAAACATGGATCAAAATACCGGCCGGTACGAACCGTACCGACCGGTTCATATCGAGAACCGGACCGAACCGCACCGGTATTTAGTCGATACCGGTCGCGAGGATCAAATCGCGTAAATACCGGCGGTTCGACCAAATACCGGTTCAAACCGGTTCGAACCGGTCAGTTTGAACCGGTTCCAGGTATTAGGAATAGTTTTGGGTGGTTTCTTCATTCCGGTTTTAATTTTTTGGACATCTTTCTTCATTCCCACATGAGGTGAAGCTCCATACTAGCTGGATTTGCAAGATTTGAAACCAAAAACTCGGATTTGCAAGATCAAAATCACATTTGAAGGTATGTTTTCATAAATTTTTTTTATTTTCTTTTGTTCTGTTGTATTTTTTTTGAAAAAAATCAAATAATTGTGATGAAAATGTTGAAATGGGCTAGATCTATGCCATCAAATCTTAGATCTATAGATCTATAGATCTATAGATCTATAATCACCTCCAAATTTGCATGATCAGTTCATGCAAATTTGAGGGTTTTTCAAATTTTTTTTTTTATTTTTTTTGAAAATAAACGAAATAATTGTGGTGAAAATATTGATATAGGCCAGATCTATGCCATCAAAGCGTAGATCTATAGATATGGATATGCATTTCACTTGCTAAACATGTTAGGAGTCTTTGAACTATGAATTTGTATTTATTATGCGAAATTGTAAAATATGACTCATGTAGTCGTGTTAGTTGTGTAATTCACGTTTGTGCAATGATCATGAATTGTGTTTTGTAATCCCTAAGCATAATACTAGGCTAATCTAACATATACAATTTAATAACTATATCAAATTCCACAAATAAGAATCATACAGTGAAAACAGTGACTTTATAACTTAAAAAGACCGGTACATACCTATAACTAGTTTACTAATGAAAAAAAACATCACAAACCAGTATTTTAGATTATTCTGGATTTTTTGATTATTTTTTTCAAATTTATCGGCAGCTTGCGTACGATAGTGTCTTGATTTTGCAACTGTCAATTTTATGTGACATTTGCTTTTGTAAGTGACATTTTGTCAGTTAACGTGAAACCAAGATTTCGAAAGTGACATTTTTCAGTTTTTTATAACAATCAGCAAATATCACTTAATTCGATAAATGTTACTTAATTATAGAGTAGTCTTATATCCGATTTTTTTTCTTATAATTTCATAGGCAATATGGGTCTAGTTTTGTAAAGCTTTATGAGTAGATTTCAAAAATAAAATTTTACAAAATTTTGATATGTATACAAAAAGTTATGGGTTTTTTAAAGTGGAAAACCCAACTCCCAAAAAATATTATTTAAAAAATCTGATGGATATGGGAGCTGATGCTTGCCACGTGTAGAGCCTGTTATTGAGGGCAATTAAAACATTTGAACTTTGTTATCTTTTTCACGTGAGATTGTTAATCCGTTGGATGGTTGCCACATAATAGGGCTTCCTGATGGGGCTCCCCTATCACTACTCTTTCGTTATTGGTTGATACTGTTCATTTCTTTAAGATGTACAAATTTAGGGCTTTTGATGATGTCAGTTAGATTTGATACATTTAGTGTTAAATAGTATGGATAAGATTTCAGTAATGATGGAGGGTTTCAAAGAAGGAGGTGGACAAGGTGATGCAATGGGCGATGGATGTGGCTCGCCTTGAACCTTCAAAATTTGATTATGAAGACAATGATGAAAAGGAAGAGGAAAAGATTAGGGAGACAAGAAACAAGGGAAGAAGTAAACCTAAAAGGTGGTTTTTCCTCTAATTAACTCCTTACCTGAATTTTGTTATAGTCTAACAACTATGGATTGATCGCCATTTTCTTTTTAATATTGTGTAGCTTTTCATTTCATATATATATATATATATATATATATATATATATATATATATATATATATAGGGAAATGGGTTCCTGGTACATTGTATCAGGGTATTGCCTGAGACAGTGCTCCGTATGCTGCCAAGTGGAATAGGGGACCAGCTGTACTCCATACGGGTGCGATGCGAAAATTCTTTATTTGCGAAACCCAGCCGTAGCCGTCCGATCAACCGATCGAACGATCGGTGTTCACCCCGCCCACCGACTGCAGCTGTTACTGTGCCGGGCACAGTAACAGCGATTTCGGTGGGTAGGGTGAACCCTGGCCGTCCGATCGGCGTGAATCGAACGGCCAAATATCTCTCCCGCCGGTTAAAATTGTTAACCGTTCGATCGAATGATCGAACGGGTGAGATCCCGTGGGACACCATCAAATAGGACAAAAGGTAATGATTGTAATCATTACCTTTTGTCCTATTTGATGGTGTCCCACGGGATCTCACCCGTTCGATCATTCGATCGAACGGTTAACAATTTTAACCGGCGGGAGAGATATTTGGCCGTTCGATTCACGCCGATCGGACGGCCAGGGTTCACCCCACCCACTACCTTTTGTCCTAGTTGATGGTGTCCCACGGGATCTCACCCGTTCGATCGAACGATCGAACGGTTAACAATTTTAACCAGCGGGAGAGATATTTGGCCGTTCGATTCACGCCGATCGGACGGCCAGGGTTCACCCCACCCACCGAAATCGCTGTTACTGTGCCCGGCACAGTAACAGCTGCGGTCGGTGGGCGGGGTGAACACCGATCGTTCGATCGGTTGATCGGACGGCTACGGCTGGGTTTCGCAAATAAAGAATTTTCGCAGGTTTCGCACCCGTATGGAGTACAGCTGGTCCCCTATTCCACTTGGCAGCATACGGAGCACTGTCTCAGGCAATACCCTGGTACAATGTACCAGGAACCCATTTCCCATATATATATATATATATATATATATATATATATATATATATATATATATATATATATTGGAAAGCTTTATGATTTTTTCACCGGTCATGCTATTTCGGTGCAATTAGTACTCTTTCCAAATTGCAACACGGGCAACCCACCACCATCAGAGCCTTTATTCTCTTCTCCCCACAGAAAAAACCATAGCAGATCCCCATGAAAGCACCCTAGATCTAGTGTCATATCGGTGCTTCATCATCGATTTTGGTCATCAGCAATTTGATTTTCATCTTTGGCTTGCTCCGTGTGACTGGTACTTTTCGTCATCGGTCCGATCATCGTCTCTGGTGGGTTCCGGATCGACAACTTGAAAATTTTTGTGACTTATTGTTTCTTATCTTCATTTACTCGGGTATAATCTCCTTTCTTTCATATTTTCTTTACTATTGTAGTAAGGTTGACAGCTTAATTTATTTTTTTTTATTTTTTTGTGGGAATGGAAATGGAGTAGCAAACATTCCTGCATGCTAACAAATCAGAGGAAATCATGTACTTCATTCATCTCCTCTTCCTTCACTGATGGTGCACCCGGCGAAGATCGCAGCGAGTCCTGCACTTCATTCATCGCCTTAATCCCTTCATCTTCTTCTCATTTATCTTCTCTGCATGTTGACAGATCGGCATCGTTGAGATATGCTAGCATTGGTTTTTTCCTCGTGTTCGATCCATTGATTATTATTATTTTCATAGTGATTATCAATAGGCCTATTATTTATAGTGATTTATTGCTTATTATGGGATCTTGTTTTGGTATGCTTGATAATCAATATGCTTTAAACATGCTAGTAGATTGGTTGCATATGCATTTAACATATTTATAGATTATAGATGGATTGCATATACATATGCTTTTTGACATTGGTTGCATAGTCTTTGTGCTAATTATTATAATTACTCTATTTACATTGGTTACATATGTTCATTTAGTTTTGTTTAGTTTACTCAGAATGACCACTTTTGAACAAATGGGCCCCACCGCCGAATGTGGCCTCTCCCACCGAAAAAGAGAGAGGGTGGGGCTTAGGTCTAGGTTTCATATTGGGTCGTTGCAAATGGGGTTTTGGTTAATACATTGCAATATTGTGCTTTATATTAAGTTTCTATGTGCTAGTGATGTTTAGAGTGGTTTAATAGGTGGTATGTGAGAGTTGTGTTTTGGGGCAACCCCTTCGAGGTCCGGAGATGGGGGGTTGACGCGAGTAAGCATAGCAAGGGGTGGCCAGAGGCGGTGGGGGTGGCCAGAGGCAAGGGGTGGCCACAGACTAATTTTGACTTGCACTCGTTTCAACATCTAAATAGGAGGTATTCACCGTATTCTTGGTCAAAGACCTCCCCAATTTAAATCTCTCTAGATCATTTCCAATCTTGTCACAGATTGTAATGGGAAGCTTGTAAGTAAATATAGAAATGTCGAAATGAAATCTCTCTAGATCATTTCTAATCTTGTCACAGAAAGGTTGAAAAGAGATCATATAATCAAGCTTTCTCTAAAGTAAATATATCTCCTCTTCCATGACTTCTTTAAGGCCCAAACACTCCCAAGCATAAAGCACTCATTGCTACTTTGAACATAAACTAACTATTGAATACCAAATAAATTAGAATAAAATGACGTAAACTATGATGTAAACAGTATTGTGTTTTTCAACATGATCTGAGTTTATGATAGCATCCAAACTGAAATAAATACTCAATAGAAATAAAAAAAAGTTCACAAATATACATGAATTCATCACATAGACAAGTCAGTTAAAAATCTAAATTAGATAAAAATTACTGCATACACCCTTGCATGACCAACACCAGGCATATAGAGAAAGCGTATGAAGTATGAACACTAAGCACAGCCAAACGCAAGGGCATAACTTCAGAATTTTCTCAGAATTGCGGGAAAAAAATGGAAAGTGGAATTAAGCATCCAAGTAAGATAAAATTTGAAGGGGATAAGAGGCCTACCTGTGTTCGAATTCCCTGATCTCGACAAGTTCTTTCCCTACGTAATCCATCCACTTCACCCTCCCCTTTCCTTCAATTCCGAACTCTAAAGAACCCGACCCTGGCGACTTTTTGAGGCTGCTTTTCAAGAAAACCTGAACTTTCCCATCAATGGATTCATCCTTCACAACCTCAATCTTTTCATCAGATAGTTTCGCCTCCGAAACATGAGAGACTAGAGGTGGGCTCGAAGAAACAAGTTGGGCATCTTCCAAATTCAATGGGCAAGGTGAGCAGATCTCGAGAGACGACTTGGAGGAGCAGATGGAAGGGCAGTAGGAGTTGCAGGAGAAAACCCTCATGTAAATTTCTTAGAGAGCAACAGATTACAACCACTTAGAAACCATCTCATGACCCAAAAGGAAGCAAATTGGAAAGAATCCCAACTCCCAACCAGCCTCAACCTTACACAACTCTGAAGAAAACCCACAATGAACTCCACATCACAAACCAAAGATGAACCCAGAAATTAGGAAACAGTTGAAGTCCACTGCATGGGTAGAAGTGGGCAATCTTCTCCTAAGGGGAAAGAAATCCCACAAAAGACTACAACCAATTAGAGCCCATTTCATTGCCCAAAGGCAACTAGAAATTATAAAATAACCTCAAAAAAAAGGAAATCAACTCCCAGGATCAACCTATATCTTCAGCTATCATGGAAAACCCACCACAAGGTAGTCCCAAAAGAAATCAAAAGAGAATCCAGGAGCAGAAGAAGTTAGTTGGGAACAGCAGGAATCCAATAGAGGAACAAAGGCACCAATAACATTAGAAAACAGAAGACCCACTACTGAAGTTAGAGAAAAGATGAGGGATTTTGTTCCACTGGTATAACTTCAAGGCCACACTAGAAAATATAAAACCCAGCAAGTAATGACCAAGAAAAGGATGGAAACATTACTTGCCTTGCAGCCAATCTCACTGTAATGATAAATAAACCCTAATCACTTCTTCCCTATGAGGAACCAAATCAATGATCTTTAGCCTTGGGGTAAGAGTTCTCCCTTATTTCTCTCCTCCCTCTTATATCCGGTAACAACCCTCTCCCTCTCTCTCCTCTCCTCTCTCTCTCTCTCTCTCTTGGTGCTGACACAACCATCATCATGGTAGTAGCTTTTCGGTCTCAATAAAGAAGAGGCTCCAAGCACCAAAAAAAAAAAAAAAGCTTTTTGCATATAACCCCCTCGAAATAGACTAATTATACTTAACCTCTAGAAACTTTATATTTGCACATTTATCCTTCAAAACTATGTTACTTTTGATAATCAACCCCTCAAGTTAAAGCTTGCGGATTTTATACTAGTTTAGAATCAAAGAGTCCAACAAAAACCCCTAAATTAGGGCAAATGGAGAACAAATCAGGTTTGCTTAACTCTGATATTGAGAATGAAATGGTCATTTAAGACATTGTTTCAAAACAGACCACGGCTAAAGTCTATCTCGTAATAGAGAGAGAGCGAAGGTAAATTAGAATATACACGAAATATTTTCCACACAAGTAACTTAGTTTTTTTGGGTTGATGTGTAAATATAAAGTTTCTAAGGGTTAATATATCATAAATCTAGTTCACAGGTGGCTATATGCAAAAAAATTTCCCCCAAAAATTAAAAGAAGTGGCTCAGATTATTTAGAATTTGGTGTGCTAAGCTTTATGTGACAAGTTTCTGTCGGGACATCCTCACCTGCAAGTTGTTAACCAAACTCCTGAAGGAAACCAACCAACTAACTCAGTTTTCTCCATTAATAACCCTCATGTCCTTTTCCCCTTTGTGCTCTGAATCATTCCTTTGGGATTTGATAAATGCACTCCTCTATTTGTGCAGGTGCACCCTACTTCTATGACTACAATTAGGGCTGGCAATGGGTCGTGTCCAGAACCCTAAACTAAGACCCAGTCCGTTTAACTAATCGTGTCTAGACTCTAAACCCGTACCTGATCTGTATAAACTGATAGATTCGCTTAAACCCATTTACATATTCATTTTTTGAATTTTTTTTATCCTATATTTTGTTGTAACTCTCCATCCATGGGTGTTCTGATCATAGTCATCAGTTGCATCCAGTGCAAACCAATGAATCTCATTGAACCTGGACGACAGACTAACTGGCTAAGTGACATTGTGATCGGATGCCAGATAAACCCGTCCCAGCATGACCTGACCCATCGAATTTAAAACGAATCCTTTTTTTTTTGTACTTTCAGAGGGGAGGTCACAAACGGACCTCCGGGAGACGCCACATGCCGGCGTTGCATAAAAAACCACCAGTAGGTGGGGAAAAATAACTGCTGCCTGGAAAAAAACAGACAAAAGTACCACAACTGGCACACCTACAGAGACCGCCACTACACGATGGCACATAGATCACAACAAACACGAGGGCGCCTCCACCGGCGCCACATACACCACAGACCATCGGCCACAAACCCAAGAGACACGGGCTAAACCAAAATTCGCAACCACCGCCGCTCCGCCATCGACCACCGCCACCATCCGCTAGGAGTCCGCCCGTCGAGCCGAGGAGGTGCCCTAAAAAGCCTTTTTGGATAGCTGTCATATGGCTCTCCACCAGCAAAATGAAATCCGACCGACAGTACCGTACAAGGAACTTTAGATGCCCAACCACCGCCGGTCGGAGCAACCCCCGACAATTCAAAAATACAACCTTCATTGGGGAAGAGCGGAAAGTAAGGAGGACGGGATCCGAGGTCCCTTACTTGATTTCTTGAGCATCGACCCACACATAGCTAGTCGACCTTTAGCTCGGGCTCGAATCTTAAACGAGTCAAATGGGTCAGAGACAAATCCCGGACCCAACCCATTTACAAATCGTGTTAGTCGTGTCGACCCGTTTACGACCTGAACCCGTTTAACCCAGACCCAGGCCCGATAATTCCACGCCCTGCGGGCCGGGTCCCCCTAACTTTAATAGTGTTTTATGGATTGATCCCTACTTTATGGAACAGTGGTTTGTGATTGATCCCCCTAACCCCCCAGCTACTGTATCCGGCCAAAAAGCCTAACAATGACTAGCTCCGATCGACGTACTCCCACCAACTCTACCCGTTCGCTTGTTATTATCCTCAAATCTGGCGATTGACAACTGGATGCAATTGGCCGGCCGAGGATAGTGACGTATGCTTCTGTCATCATCATCATCCAAGTTTTATCCGGCCAGGTCACAATTAAAACAAGGGAAGGTGGGTGGGTGATGCTATTTACCCCTTAAAATTACATGGCCCCAAACTTTACAAAAAATATATATATAAGGGTTATTAACGCTAGCTCATTAAAAATTACAAGGGTTCGACTTTGGCTATCGCGAGCTCGCCGAGCACATGTATTAATATAATTTTTAAATGATAATTTTACCTTTAGATATAAAGTGTAACAATCGTAGTAAAAGAGTAACAATCCGTTAGTTTTGACTATCGCGAGCTCCTTCAGCCACGCACATGTAATAACGAAATTTTTTCAATGACAATTCTACCCCTATATATAAAGTGTAGCAAAAGAGTAGCAATCCGTTAGCAAATAGTAACAATTTGATATGATAATATGTCTTAATTGTAGATTGATTGCAGCGGTATTTCTGTTCATCTAGTCGCAATATGATTTTTTTTGTGACAAAAAATATTTTTAACTATGTGAATCCAAGCTTATTCTATCTCGCACATAAAAAGTAACAATTAGGCAAAAAAGAGTTAACTATTTAGTCGGTTGACAAAATATTTTTTTTTTTTTTGATGAAAATATATAGAAAAAAATACTAAATTGTTTTGTGGTATTAAATTGACGATCTGGAGTGATTTTAATTGTTTTTCTTGCAAAAAATCATTCGTGTTCAATTGATGGTAGAAAATGCAAATTTAATGAACTTTGGCTATGCATTATTATCCTCTTTTCTTCTATTTGCTTTGCTAGGATTTTGGGAGGGACCTATTTAATATGGGACTTGCATGAAGAGTTATTGCAAGACAATTCCTTTGTCACGGAGCTATCACTAAGTCCCCCTTATAATTTTACACCATAAAATTACAAGGCACCAAAATTAACATATATATATATATATGATAAAATGCAGTGTGCGGTGCGTGCGGTGCAACACCGGAGCCGTCTGATGCAACTGCTGCGTCAGCAATGCATCAGACGGTTGCGGTGTCGCGCCGCATGCACTGCACACCGCATATATATATATATATATATATATATATATATATATATATATATATATATATATATATATATATATATATATATATATATATATATATATATATATATAGGGGATGGGGAGTCTGGACCTCAGGTGCAGCATAAACGCTGCACCCGGATCTGCATGAACGACACCTGTTACTTTTAACTGTGCGGTGGGCGGATTAAATGGGATTAACAGTGCGGTGGGGGCGGATTACATGGGATTAAATGATGAGGGCCGTCCGATCAAAATGAATCAAACGGCATCAAATGAGTTGCAAGCTTAGCTCTGTCCGATCAAAATGAATCAAACGGCATGAATCCCGCTGATATACCCGGCAACAACCCAAAAATCCTATTTAATCTTCATCCGTTGGATCGATGGGATCGAGCGGTCCAAAAATTTTCCGTTGTTACTGTAGCCGCTACAGTAACAGCGAAATTAGTTTGGTCCGTTCGATTCCCATCGATCCAACGGATGGAAATCGAACGGACACAACAATCGTCCCATCCGTTGGATCGATTGCAATCGAATGGCCCAAACAAAATTCGTTGTTACTGTAGCCGCTACAGTAACAGCGATTTTTTTTTAGACCGTTCGATCCCATTAATCCAAGGGATGGAGATTAAATAGGATTTCTGTGTTCTAGCCGGGTAT
This sequence comes from Chamaelirium japonicum, assembly GCA_947650365.1. Taxonomy (NCBI): domain Eukaryota; kingdom Viridiplantae; phylum Streptophyta; class Magnoliopsida; order Liliales; family Melanthiaceae; genus Chamaelirium; species Chamaelirium japonicum. The sequence goes on along the minus strand of CANTAL010000397.1, from coordinate 57,780 downwards.
ATCAGCGGGATTTGATGCCGTTTGATTCATTTTGATCGGACGACCCTCATCATTTAATCCCATTTAATCCGCCCCCACCGCACTGTTAATCCCATTTAATCCGCCCACCGCACAGTTAAAAGTTACAGGTGTCGTTCATGCAGGTCCGGGTGCAGCGTTTATGCTGCACCTGAGGTCCAGGCTCCCCGTCCCCATATATATATATATATATATATATATATATATATATATATATATATATATATATATATATATATATATATATATATATATATATATATATATATATATATATATATATATATATATATATAATACGGCATATGAGTTGACAATGCAATTGCTCATTTGAGCAGTCGTCCGATCGGTGTGAAATCGAACAGTACAAATCCATTCCGCACCGGTTCAGAATTATAGCCATCCGATCGGATGATCCAACGGATGGGATCCGTGGGAAATAACCGAATAGGATTAAAAAAAAAACACGGATCCCATGGATCTCATCCGTTTGATCATCCGATCGGACGGCTACAGTTCTGAGCCGATGCGGGATATATTTGTGCCATTGGATTCTCATGGGGATGGATTTGTGCCGTTGGATCCTCATGAATCCAACGGTACAAATCCATCCCCATGAGAATCCAACGGCACAAATCCATTCCGCATCGGCTCAGATTTGTATCCGTCCGATCGGATGATCCAACGGTCGGGATTCATGGGAAACAACCGACAAAAAAAATCGTTGTTACTGTAGCGCTACAGTAACTACGATTTTTTTTTTGTCCTATTCAGTTGGTTCCCACGGATCCCGATCCGTTGGATCATTCGATCGGATGGCTACAATTCTGAGCCAGTGCGGGATGGATTTGTGTCGTTCGATTCCATGCCGATCGGATGACTGCCGGTGACTGCTCAAATGAGCAATTGCGTTGTCAGCTCTTACCCCATATTCTCTCTCTCTCTCTCTCTCTCTCTCTCTCTCTCTCTCTCTCTCTCTCTCTCTCTCTCTCTCTATATATATATATATATATATATATATATATATATATATATATATATATATATATATATATATATATATATATATATATATATATATATATATATATATATATATATATATATATATATATATATAGGTCATGATCCTATACCTTAAATTTTTGCCATTATTTTTTTCCTTCGATTTTGATTTTACGCCATAGAGGGTTTAGAATGTGCTAATTTTTTGTAGATGTACTCATTCCATCTTGGATAGAACGTCCACAAAAAATCGGCATTTTCTAAACTTCTAAAGGCATCAAATATCTATAATACATATCACAGCGTGTTTATTTTATTTACAAGTGTGCCACTATGCTATAGATATTTCAGTCCATCCAACTATATAAACAAATGCTAAGATTAAAATGAGTATGTTGATATAAAGTTGAGTGTGATTCATTTGGGTAGGGAAGAATGGATGAGATTGAATGGAGTTAAGATGGAGGGGCGGGATTGGAAAAAAGAAATAAATGAATAAAGGACCAAATTATAAAAATTAAACTCTATAATATATTGATGGGTTTTAATATATTGATGGGTTTTAATATAAAAATGTTGCTGCCACATGTACATGGTCCCCACTTCTCCATAATTGCATCATAATTGCAGTCTCTCTCTCTCTCTCTGTGTGTGTTTCCCACGAGAAACTGTGATGTGCGCGCTGCCCGCGAGAAACAGGGTTGTGAACCCCAGTCGTCCGATCGGCATGGAATTGAATGGCACAAACCCATTCTGCACCGGCTCAAAACTGTAGCCGTCCAATCTGATGATCCGACGGATGGGATCCGTGGGAAACAATGAACAAAAAAATCATGGTTATTGTAGCGCTACAGTAACCACGATTTTTTTTTTTGTTCTATTCAGTTGTTTCCCACGAATCCTATCCGTTGGATCATCCCATTGAACGGCTAAAGTTTTGAGCCGGTACGGGATGGATTTGTGCCATTGGATTTTCATGTAATGGATTTGTACCGTTGGATTCCTATGGATCCATTATCCTGTCGGACGACATAAATCCATCCCCATGCGAATCCAAAGGCACAAATCCATCCCGCACCGGCTCAAAACTGTAGTCGTCCGATCGAATGATCCAACGGATAGGATCCATGGGAAAAAACAGACAAAATCATGGTTACTATATTGCTACAGTAACCGTGATTTTTTTTGTTTGTTTCCCACGGATCCCATCCATCGGATCGTCCGATCGGATGGCTACAGTTTTGAGCCGGTGTAGGATGTATTTGTGCCTTTGGATTCCCATGGGATGGATTTGTGCCGTTGTATTCCCATGGATCCATCATCCGATCGGACGGCACAAATTCATCCCCATGGGAATCCAACGGCACAAATACATCCCGCACCGGCTCAAAGGTGTACCCGTCCGATCGGATAATCCAACGGATGCGATCCGTGGGAAACAACCGAATAGGACAAAAAAAATCGAATTTTTTTGTTCTATTTGGTTGTTTCCCACGGATCCCATCCGTTGCATCATCCGATCGAACGGGTACAGTTTTGAGCTGGTGCGGGATAAATTTGTGCCATTGGATTCCCATGGGATGGATTTGTGCCATTGGATTCCCATGGATCCATCATCCGATCGAACGGCATAAATCCATCCTCATGGAAATCCAACGGCACAAATCCATCACGCACCTGCTCAAAGGTGTAGCCGTCCGATTGGATGATCCAACGGATGGGATCTGTAGGAAACAACTAAATAGGACAAAAAAATTCGTGATTACTGTAGCGCTACAGTAAATGCGATTTTTTTGTCAGTTGTTTCCTACGGATCCCATCTGTTGGATCATTCGATCGGACGGCTACACTTTTAAGCCGGTGCGAGATGGATATGTGCCGTTTGATTCCCATGGGGATGGATTTGTGCCATCCGATCGGATGATGGATCCATGGGAATCCAACGGCACAAATCCATCCCATGAAAATCCAACGGCACAAATCCATCCCGCACCGACTCACAAATCTATCCCACACCGGCTCAAAACTGTAGCCGTCCAATCGGATGATCCAACGGATGGGATCCGTAAAAAACAACCGATAAAAAAATCACGGTTACCGTAGCGCATGATTGATTTATTTTTTTTGTCATATTCGGTTATTTTCCACGGAACTACACATAAACCAAGGGGGCAGGCCCCCAATAAATTTTGGGTTGGGTCCACTGAAATTTAGCTCAAAAACACTTAACCCCCCTATAGTTTAAAAAGTAAATTTTGCCCCCTGGAATTCAGTTTTAATTAGATAAAAATTATCAAATGAGGAAATAAGTAGTTGACAAAAGAGGAGTAATGTGCTAACATTTCAAACTTTAGGATGCAATTTGGAACAAAATAAACTACATACGGGTTAAGTGTTTTTAAGCTAAACTTTAGGGGGCAAAGTGTAATTTATCCTTTTGGATTTATCTCTCTCTTATGCCCTCCCCAAAAGATGAATTTTTTCTATTGAATTGGTGAAAAAATCTCTTTTCATTAGCCTCTGGGTAGGATGAATAGATACTCGCATGTCTGTCCAAAAAAAAAAAATTGGTCAAAAAAAT
>CANTAL010000397.1:46676-49176 GCA_947650365.1 Chamaelirium japonicum | reverse complement strand
ATAGGGCAAACCTAGGGTATCATGGATTATCTCAAAGGTATAAGAGAGACATAAGGGAAAGATTAGAAGGTAGCCATCACCAAGGGAGAGGGAGAGGAAACCATTGGAGAGCGTTGGGGTTTCGGAAAGTGTTTTCTTCTTGTCTTCAAGGTGTAAGGCTGCGGGTTCTCTTCTCTCAAGATGGGATCTCTTTGTGGGTGTATAACGGATTGGATAGAGATAATTGTAATTGTACACGAGCTTTTTCCATGCTAGTGATCCATCGATCAGTCGTTGCCATAATTTTCTAGGGTGTTCTGCTTGTTCTTTCTATATTGCTAGGTCTTGTCGGTGGTTATCTCCGTCGTGGTGCTTCCACGCTCATCGTGTTCCACTACGCGAGGGCCTTAGATCTCAATAAATTGGTATCATAGCTATTGTTAGGGGATTCGGAGAGGCTCTAGTTCGATGGCGTAAAGCAAGGTAGATTGAGAAAGGGGCCGAAACACACACGCAACACGAGGTGCGACAGAGGACCTGAGAGCGGCATTTAAGAAGGAAGCCACAGGCTCGGGGAGAGATTGCGGTATAGCACCTCCTCCTGGGAGGCTTGTTGCAACGATGGTCGGCGCCCTAGGTGAAGGGCACAGCGAGGAGAGGCACGATCTAGTGCTCTGTGGGAGATTCGGGTCTTCAGAGGAGTCTTCAAGGAGGAGGTTGTGGTCGAGCACCTCCTCCCTTGGGGTGGTTCGAGATACCGAAAGCGTTAGCCGGGAGGCGGGTGTGGTCAAGACATATACTTCCCGGCTTGTTAGATCGTGGTGGCAGACCGTGATGGCACAGTACGTACAGGTGCCTGGATCGAGGGGGAGCACCTCGATGGCACGGGAGTTACCGACGGTATCGTATTCAGCCGTCGATGAGCAGACTGATATGGGTTACCTATGAGAGACTGGTAGAGGTACTGACGGGCACCGGTGCAGATCTCCGACGGGCGATGTGGGCGCTGACGGGGATGATTGTGGTAGGCACGGCCATAGGCACACCTGCGGTCTAGCAGGGTGTGGTGGCTGTTAACGGATGGCGGGAAATAGGCGACGACGGTCGTGGTGGCGACGGACTCAGCTATGGGCACACCTATGGTGCAACATGGTACATAAGATATTTAAGCGTTGACTGACAAGCAACGACTCAGGAGCGATGGGGGTGGATAGCGTCACAAAGTGAATCAAGGGATGTGGTTTACGGCGCAGTCATCGATGGGAGACTGTTGGAACTTAGAGGATCATGACGGTAGCCGGGAAAGTGGCGGCACATGCATGGTGTTCGGTGAAGAACAAGGGTGCAGGTAGAGCATGCTCAAGGACGAGGTTGATCAGGAGATCGGCCAAGTCGAAAGACTTGGGCAATCACCAAGTTTGGTGATTGGGCTCCCGGTGAGGGGGCAAAAGCGACGACGACGATCAGGAGTTGGATTTACAGTACAAAGAGATGCAGATTTGGTCCGTGGAGATGCTCATGTCTTGTTATGAAGCCAAGGTGGAGATTGTTGAAGATGTGGCTCAAAACAAGCCGCATACAACTCCAAGGTTCATGCGCGAAGAAACGACGAAAAACAGAGCTTCGGGAGCAAGGAAGGGTCGGACAGGAAGAGTCGTGCGCACGACTGTCAGGTCGTATACACGACTGGCATCGGTATAATTGTCGAACGAGAAGACACAGCTAGATCGTGCGAGGTCGTTTGCACGACTGTGGCTGGCAGAATGTGGGTGACGCGTTTTGGCCTGCATTTTCTCGTGGAACTCCTTCCCCAAGTCGGATACGAATGTAACCCTATAAAAAGGAGGTCCTAGGACGAACCTAGGGTATCATGGATTATCTCAAACGCACAAAAAAAACCTAAGGAGAGATTATAAGGTAGCCATCACCAAGGGAGAGGGAGAGGAAACCATTGGAGACCGGTGGGGTTTCGGGAAGGGTTTTCTTCTTGTCTTCGGGGTGTAGGGCTACGGGTTCTCTTCTCTCATGATGGGATCTCTTTGTGGGTGTATAAGGAATCTAACCAACAACCTCCTCACGGAAGCATCAGTTGGTTTGCCAACTCTCATATCCCCTGTTGGGATTGTCATCCATTTTTCATAAGTGTGATATCAATGTTGAAGGAAGTGAATATCAATGGAATAGTCCACCTATCCGCAAATCTCTCCTATCCTCTACCTAGATCTACAGGCCGGCTCTGGGCAACCCGTTCGGATTGGTACCCAGTGTCTAGGTGGAGAGTAGGATGAGATTCGGGAGGGTTGGTTTTGATTGCAAAAAAAAATGTTACAGGAAGTGCCACTGTTTTGGAGATTTAAGGGCTATTCTAGTAGGTGCGACTGGACACATATTTTGCGGAGCTGTACTTCGCTCCAACAAAGGTTGAAGCGCACGGCTCCTCTATCTGATGTGAACCGTTGGATGAATATCGTTAGTGATATTCAGCCATTTGGAGTTCTGACAAAATATCACTAGCAAGATT
>CANTAL010000397.1:40000-46176 GCA_947650365.1 Chamaelirium japonicum | reverse complement strand
CTCACCTGCAAGTTGTTAACCAAACTCCTGAAGGAAACCAACCAACTAACTCAGTTTTCTCCATTAATAACCCTCATGTCCTTTTCCCCTGTGTGCTCTGAATCATTCCTTTGGGATTTGATAAATGCACTGCTCTATTTGTGCAGGCGCACCCTACTTCCATGACTACAATTAGGGTTGGCAATTGGTCGTGACCAGAACCCTAAACTAAGACCCAGCCCGTTTAACTATTTGTGTCTAGACTCTAAACCTATACCCGACCTATTTATAAACGGATAGATCTGCTAAAACCCATTTACATATCTCCATGTGTGGGTGTTCCGGTCACAGTCATCCGTTACATCCAGTGTAAACCAATGAATCTCATTGAACCCGAACGACAGACTAATTGGCTAAGTGACATTGTGATCAGATGTCGGATAGACCCATCTCAGCACGACCTGATCCATTGAATTTAAAACGAATCTTCTTCTTTTTTTGGTACTTTCAGAGGGGAGGTCACAAGCGGACCTCCAGGAGGCACCACATACCGGCGTTGCATAGAAAACCACCAGTAGGTGGGGAAAAACGACAGCTGCCCGGGGGAAAACAGACAAAAGTGCCACAACTGGCGCACCTACAGAGACCGCCACTACACGGTGGCACATAGATCACAACAAAGGGGAGGGCGCCTCCACCGGCGCCACATACACCACGGACCATCGGCCACAAACCTAAGAGACACGGGCTAAACCAAAATTCGCAACCACCACCGCTCCGCCATCGACCACCGCCACCATCCGCTAGGAGTCCGCCCGTCGAGCCGAGGAGGTGCCCTAAAAAGCCTTTTTGAATAGCTGCCATATGGCTCTCCACCAGCAAAATAAAATCCGGCCGACAGTACCGTACAAGAAACTTCAGATGCCCAACCACCGCCGGTCGGAGCAACCCCCGACAATTCAAAAATACAACCTTCATTGGGGAAGAGCGGAAAGTAAGGAGGACGGGATCCGAGGTCCCTTACTTGATTTCTTGAGCATCGACCCACACATAGCTAGTCGACCTTTAGCTCGGGCTCGAATCTTAAACGAGTCAAATGGGTCAGAGACAAATCCCGGACCCAACCCATTTACAAATCGTGTTAGTCGTGTCGACCCGTTTACGACCTGAACCCGTTTAACCCAGACCCAGGCCCGATAATTCCACGCCCTGCGGGCCGGGTCCCCCTAACTTTAATAGTGTTTTATGGATTGATCCCTACTTTATGGAACAGTGGTTTGTGATTGATCCCCCTAACCCCCCAGCTACTGTATCCGGCCAAAAAGCCTAACAATGACTAGCTCCGATCGACGTACTCCCACCAACTCTACCCGTTCGCTTGTTATTATCCTCAAATCTGGCGATTGACAACTGGATGCAATTGGCCGGCCGAGGATAGTGACGTATGCTTCTGTCATCATCATCATCCAAGTTTTATCCGGCCAGGTCACAATTAAAACAAGGGAAGGTGGGTGGGTGATGCTATTTACCCCTTAAAATTACATGGCCCCAAACTTTACAAAAAATATATATATAAGGGTTATTAACGCTAGCTCATTAAAAATTACAAGGGTTCGACTTTGGCTATCGCGAGCTCGCCGAGCACATGTATTAATATAATTTTTAAATGATAATTTTACCTTTAGATATAAAGTGTAACAATCGTAGTAAAAGAGTAACAATCCGTTAGTTTTGACTATCGCGAGCTCCTTCAGCCACGCACATGTAATAACGAAATTTTTTCAATGACAATTCTACCCCTATATATAAAGTGTAGCAAAAGAGTAGCAATCCGTTAGCAAATAGTAACAATTTGATATGATAATATGTCTTAATTGTAGATTGATTGCAGCGGTATTTCTGTTCATCTAGTCGCAATATGATTTTTTTTGTGACAAAAAATATTTTTAACTATGTGAATCCAAGCTTATTCTATCTCGCACATAAAAAGTAACAATTAGGCAAAAAAGAGTTAACTATTTAGTCGGTTGACAAAATATTTTTTTTTTTTTTGATGAAAATATATAGAAAAAAATACTAAATTGTTTTGTGGTATTAAATTGACGATCTGGAGTGATTTTAATTGTTTTTCTTGCAAAAAATCATTCGTGTTCAATTGATGGTAGAAAATGCAAATTTAATGAACTTTGGCTATGCATTATTATCCTCTTTTCTTCTATTTGCTTTGCTAGGATTTTGGGAGGGACCTATTTAATATGGGACTTGCATGAAGAGTTATTGCAAGACAATTCCTTTGTCACGGAGCTATCACTAAGTCCCCCTTATAATTTTACACCATAAAATTACAAGGCACCAAAATTAACATATATATATATATGATAAAATGCAGTGTGCGGTGCGTGCGGTGCAACACCGGAGCCGTCTGATGCAACTGCTGCGTCAGCAATGCATCAGACGGTTGCGGTGTCGCGCCGCATGCACTGCACACCGCATATATATATATATATATATATATATATATATATATATATATATATATATATATATATATATATATATATATATATATATATATATATATATATATATATATATATATATATATATATATATATATATATATATATATATATATATATATATATATATATATATATATATATATATATATATATATATATATATATATATATATATATATATATATATATATAGGGGATGGGGAGTCTGGACCTCAGGTGCAGCATAAACGCTGCACCCGGATCTGCATGAACGACACCTGTTACTTTTAACTGTGCGGTGGGCGGATTAAATGGGATTAACAGTGCGGTGGGGGCGGATTACATGGGATTAAATGATGAGGGCCGTCCGATCAAAATGAATCAAACGGCATCAAATGAGTTGCAAGCTTAGCTCTGTCCGATCAAAATGAATCAAACGGCATGAATCCCGCTGATATACCCGGCAACAACCCAAAAATCCTATTTAATCTTCATCCGTTGGATCGATGGGATCGAGCGGTCCAAAATTTTTCCGTTGTTACTGTAGCCGCTACAGTAACAGCGAAATTAGTTTGGTCCGTTCGATTCCCATCGATCCAACGGATGGAAATCGAACGGACACAACAATCGTCCCATCCGTTGGATCGATTGCAATCGAACGGCCCAAACAAAATTCGTTGTTACTGTAGCCGCTACAGTAACAGCGATTTTTTTTTAGACCGTTCGATCCCATTAATCCAAGGGATGGAGATTAAATAGGATTTCTGTGTTCTAGCCGGGTATATCAGCGGGATTTGATGCCGTTTGATTCATTTTGATCGGACGACCCTCATCATTTAATCCCATTTAATCCGCCCCCACCGCACTGTTAATCCCATTTAATCCGCCCACCGCACAGTTAAAAGTTACAGGTGTCGTTCATGCAGGTCCGGGTGCAGCGTTTATGCTGCACCTGAGGTCCAGGCTCCCCGTCCCCATATATATATATATATATATATATATATAATACGGCATATGAGTTGACAATGCAATTGCTCATTTGAGCAGTCGTCCGATCGGTGTGAAATCGAACAGTACAAATCCATTCCGCACCGGTTCAGAATTATAGCCATCCGATCGGATGATCCAACGGATGGGATCCGTGGGAAATAACCGAATAGGATTAAAAAAAAAACACGGATCCCATGGATCTCATCCGTTTGATCATCCGATCGGACGGCTACAGTTCTGAGCCGATGCGGGATATATTTGTGCCATTGGATTCTCATGGGGATGGATTTGTGCCGTTGGATCCTCATGAATCCAACGGTACAAATCCATCCCCATGAGAATCCAACGGCACAAATCCATTCCGCATCGGCTCAGATTTGTATCCGTCCGATCGGATGATCCAACGGTCGGGATTCATGGGAAACAACCGACAAAAAAAATCGTTGTTACTGTAGCGCTACAGTAACTACGATTTTTTTTTTGTCCTATTCAGTTGGTTCCCACGGATCCCGATCCGTTGGATCATTCGATCGGATGGCTACAATTCTGAGCCAGTGCGGGATGGATTTGTGTCGTTCGATTCCACGCCGATCGGATGACTGCCGGTGACTGCTCAAATGAGCAATTGCGTTGTCAGCTCTTACCCCATATTCTCTCTCTCTCTCTCTCTCTCTCTCTCTCTCTCTCTCTCTCTCTCTCTCTCTCTCTCTCTCTCTCTCTCTCTCTCTCTATATATATATATATATATATATATATATATATATATATATATATATATATATATATATATATATATATATATATATATATATAGGTCATGATCCTATACCTTAAATTTTTGCCATTATTTTTTTCCTTCGATTTTGATTTTACGCCATAGAGGGTTTAGAATGTGCTAATTTTTTGTAGATGTACTCATTCCATCTTGGATAGAACGTCCACAAAAAATCGGCATTTTCTAAACTTCTAAAGGCATCAAATATCTATAATACATATCACAGCGTGTTTATTTTATTTACAAGTGTGCCACTATGCTATAGATATTTCAGTCCATCCAACTATATAAACAAATGCTAAGATTAAAATGAGTATGTTGATATAAAGTTGAGTGTGATTCATTTGGGTAGGGAAGAATGGATGAGATTGAATGGAGTTAAGATGGAGGGGCGGGATTGGAAAAAAGAAATAAATGAATAAAGGACCAAATTATAAAAATTAAACTCTATAATATATTGATGGGTTTTAATATATTGATGGGTTTTAATATAAAAATGTTGCTGCCACATGTACATGGTCCCCACTTCTCCATAATTGCATCATAATTGCAGTCTCTCTCTCTCTCTGTGTGTGTGTTTCCCACGAGAAACTGTGATGTGCGCGCTGCCCGCGAGAAACAGGGTTGTGAACCCCAGTCGTCCGATCGGCATGGAATTGAATGGCACAAACCCATCCTGCACCGGCTCAAAACTGTAGCCGTCCAATCTGATGATCCGACGGATGGGATCCGTGGGAAACAATGAACAAAAAAATCATGGTTATTGTAGCGCTACAGTAACCACGATTTTTTTTTTTGTTCTATTCAGTTGTTTCCCACGAATCCTATCCGTTGGATCATCCCATTGAACGGCTAAAGTTTTGAGCCGGTACGGGATGGATTTGTGCCATTGGATTTTCATGTAATGGATTTGTACCGTTGGATTCCTATGGATCCATTATCCTGTCGGACGACATAAATCCATCCCCATGCGAATCCAAAGGCACAAATCCATCCCGCACTGGCTCAAAACTGTAGTCGTCCGATCGAATGATCCAACGGATAGGATCCATGGGAAAAAACAGACAAAATCATGGTTACTATATTGCTACAGTAACCGTGATTTTTTTTGTTTGTTTCCCACGGATCCCATCCATCGGATCGTCCGATCGGATGGCTACAGTTTTGAGCCGGTGTAGGATGTATTTGTGCCTTTGGATTCCCATGGGATGGATTTGTGCCGTTGTATTCCCATGGATCCATCATCCGATCGGACGGCACAAATTCATCCCCATGGGAATCCAACGGCACAAATACATCCCGCACCGGCTCAAAGGTGTACCCGTCCGATCGGATAATCCAACGGATGCGATCCGTGGGAAACAACCGAATAGGACAAAAAAAATCGAATTTTTTTGTTCTATTTGGTTGTTTCCCACGGATCCCATCCGTTGCATCATCCGATCGAACGGGTACAGTTTTGAGCTGGTGCGGGATAAATTTGTGCCATTGGATTCCCATGGGATGGATTTGTGCCATTGGATTCCCATGGATCCATCATCCGATCGAACGGCATAAATCCATCCTCATGGAAATCCAACGGCACAAATCCATCACGCACCTGCTCAAAGGTGTAGCCGTCCGATTGGATGATCCAACGGATGGGATCTGTAGGAAACAACTAAATAGGACAAAAAAATTCGTGATTACTGTAGCGCTACAGTAAATGCGATTTTTTTGTCAGTTGTTTCCTACGGATCCCATCTGTTGGATCATTCGATCGGACGGCTACACTTTTAAGCCGGTGCGAGATGGATATGTGCCGTTTGATTCCCATGGGGATGGATTTGTGCCATCCGATCGGATGATGGATCCATGGGAATCCAACGGCACAAATCCATCCCATGAAAATCCAACGGCACAAATCCATCCCGCACCGACTCACAAATCTA
>CANTAL010000397.1:0-35000 GCA_947650365.1 Chamaelirium japonicum | reverse complement strand
CCCCTTCATTCTATCCCTTTCTCAAATACAGATCCTGATCGTTGTTTGTACCCCCCACAAAACCGTAGCTTATTATTATTATTATTATTATTATTATTATATATATATATATATATATGTATGAGAGAGAGAGAGAGAGGAGAGAGAGAGGAATGTTACAATGAGCTGTGAGCTGCCGTTTTAGAAAGTAAGCTGAGGATATTTTGACCCCCTTAGAAGTTTTGGAATTTCATGAAATTTGATGAGGGTGTTGTCTAGGGTAAGATGATAATCCACACCAATTTTCATCAAATTCCAAAACTTCTAGGGTCATCAAATGGTAGAAGCAAAATCTGTCATCCGCAGTCACCGTTAAATCTTCAGATTTTGCGTCTACCATTTGATGACCTAAGAATTTTTTGAATTTGATGAAAATTGGTGAGGATGATCATCTTACCCTAGATAACATCGCACGACTTTGACTGGCAGAACGCGGGTGACGAGTTTTGGCCTGTGTTTTCTCATGGGACTCATTTTCCAAGTCGGATACGAATGTAACCCTATAAAAGAGAGGTTATAGGGCAAACCTAGGGTATCATGGATTATCTCAAAGGCATAAGAGAGACATAAGGGAAAGATTAGAAGGTAGCCATCACCAAGGGAGAGGGAGAGGAAACCATTGGAGAGCGTTGGGGTTTCGGAAAGTGTTTTCTTCTTGTCTTCAAGGTGTAAGGCTGCGGGTTCTCTTCTCTCAAGATGGGATCTCTTTGTGGGTGTATAACGGATTGGATAGAGATAATTGTAATTGTACACGAGCTTTTTCCATGCTAGTGATCCATCGATCAGTCGTTGCCATAATTTTCTAGGGTGTTCTGCTTGTTCTTTCTATATTGCTAGGTCTTGTTGGTGGTTATCTCCGTCGTGGTGCTTCCACGCTTATCGTGTTCCACTACGCGAGGGCCTTAGATCTCAATAAATTGGTATCATAGCTATTGTTAGGGGATTCGGAGAGGCTCTAGTTCGATGGCGTAAAGCAAGGTAGATTGAGAAAGGGGCCGAAACACACACGCAACACGAGGTGCGACAGAGGACCTGAGAGCGGCATTTAAGAAGGAAGCCACAGGCTCGGGGAGAGATTGCGGTATAGCACCTCCTCCTGGGAGGCTTGTTGCAACGATGGTCGGCGCCCTAGGTGAAGGGCACAGCGAGGAGAGGCACGATCTAGTGCTCTGTGGGAGATTCGGGTCTTCAGAGGAGTCTTCAAGGAGGAGGTTGTGGTCGAGCACCTCCTCCCTTGGGGTGGTTCGAGATACCGAAAGCGTTAGCCGGGAGGCGGGTGTGGTCAAGACATATACTTCCCGGCTTGTTAGATCGTGGTGGCAGACCGTGATGGCACAGTACGTACAGGTGCCTGGATCGAGGGGGAGCACCTCGATGGCACGGGAGTTACCGACGGTATCGTATTCAGCCGTCGATGAGCAGACTGATATGGGTTACCTATGAGAGACTGGTAGAGGTACTGACGGGCACCGGTGCAGATCTCCGACGGGCGATGTGGGCGCTGACGGGGATGATTGTGGTAGGCACGGCCATAGGCACACCTACGGTCTAGCAGGGTGTGGTGGCTGTTAACGGATGGCGGGAAATAGGCGACGACGGTCGTGGTGGCGACGGACTCAGCTATGGGCACACCTATGGTGCAACATGGTACATAAGATATTTAAGCGTTGACTGACAAGCAACGACTCAGGAGCGATGGGGGTGGATAGCGTCACAAAGTGAATCAAGGGATGTGGTTTACGGCGCAGTCATCGATGGGAGACTGTTGGAACTTAGAGGATCATGACGGTAGCCGGGAAAGTGGCGGCACATGCATGGTGTTCGGTGAAGAACAAGGGTGCAGGTAGAGCATGCTCAAGGACGAGGTTGATCAGGAGATCGGCCAAGTCGAAAGACTTGGGCAATCACCAAGTTTGGTGATTGGGCTCCCGGTGAGGGGGCAAAAGCGACGACGACGATCAGGAGTTGGATTTACAGTACAAAGAGATGCAGATTTGGTCCGTGGAGATGCTCATGTCTTGTTATGAAGCCAAGGTGGAGATTGTTGAAGATGTGGCTCAAAACAAGCCGCATACAACTCCAAGGTTCATGCGCGAAGAAACGACGAAAAACAGAGCTTCGGGAGCAAGGAAGGGTCGGACAGGAAGAGTCGTGCGCACGACTGTCAGGTCGTATACACGACTGGCATCGGTATAATTGTCGAACGAGAAGACACAGCTAGATCGTGCGAGGTCGTTTGCACGACTGTGGCTGGCAGAATGTGGGTGACGCGTTTTGGCCTGCATTTTCTCGTGGAACTCCTTCCCCAAGTCGGATACGAATGTAACCCTATAAAAAGGAGGTCCTAGGACGAACCTAGGGTATCATGGATTATCTCAAACGCACAAAAAAGACCTAAGGAGAGATTATAAGGTAGCCATCACCAAGGGAGAGGGAGAGGAAACCATTGGAGACCGGTGGGGTTTCGGGAAGGGTTTTCTTCTTGTCTTCGGGGTGTAGGGCTACGGGTTCTCTTCTCTCATGATGGGATCTCTTTGTGGGTGTATAAGGAATCTAACCAACAACCTCCTCACGGAAGCATCAGTTGGTTTGCCAACTCTCATATCCCCTGTTGGGATTGTCATCCATTTTTCATAAGTGTGATATCAATGTTGAAGGAAGTGAATATCAATGGAATAGTCCACCTATCCGCAAATCTCTCCTATCCTCTACCTAGATCTACAGGCCGGCTCTGGGCAACCCGTTCGGATTGGTACCCAGTGTCTAGGTGGAGAGTAGGATGAGATTCGGGAGGGTTGGTTTTGATTGCAAAAAAAAATGTTACAGGAAGTGCCACTGTTTTGGAGATTTAAGGGCTATTCTAGTAGGTGCGACTGGACACATATTTTGCGGAGCTGTACTTCGCTCCAACAAAGGTTGAAGCGCACGGCTCCTCTATCTGATGTGAACCGTTGGATGAATATCGTTAGTGATATTCAGCCATTTGGAGTTCTGACAAAATATCACTAGCAAGATTCATTTCACCGGGGGCATGTATTTGTCAGAACTCTAAATGGTGAGCATCACTAGTGATATTTATCCAACGGTTCACATCGGATAGAGGAGCCGCACACTCCAACACCTGTTGGAGCGAAGTATTGCTCTATTTTGCGCTAGGTCAAACCTTAAATTCTTAGAGAATTAAACTACTTCTTTGGAAAAGTCTTCTCAATGGAGGAGTTCTGAGCGTTCGACTACTTAGATGATATCCTCGGCTCACGTGGACCTTGTTAATTTCGTGGATGTCAATCATGTCACGGTGGAAAATAGCCAAGTAAGGGGCTAATCAAGCATTTCCATATTGTGAACTTTTTTACTTATGATCGAGATCGACGGGTGTCCCAAAAACCTTCGGACAATATATGGTTTGCTTCACGCTCGGACTAATCCCTCCAGGAGTGAAGCCAGACCCACTCAGAATTTGCCACCGCACTCCGAGTGGGTCGGGCTCTCTATTTCTTCTTGCTAGCAAGGGAGAGCAAGGCGATGGGCGATAGCTCCAACTCCATCGCTACAAGAGATCATTTAAAAAACCCTTTCCCTTTTTTTCTCACGATGATTTTAGTTTGAAATTGTAGGGGTGCTAAGAAAATTATGTCTTAAATCAATATTGCAATTTGCAATAGGTTTTTCTTTTTTAAGACGGTGGTCAAAACATCATGACCTGCAAGTCCTCAGTTACAAGGGCTTGAATAACAGGAGGAAACTGGCTTTCCTGCCCTCCACTCCTGTCAGTCTCATCTCATGTGCAAGCCAGTTGGCAGCCGAATTAGCTATACAAGGTATCCAACGGACTCACATCTCTTCTGCTTGCATCCACAGTTGATGACAGGAAAGAAGAAGCGAGCTCAGCTCCACCTCCACTATTATGTGGGTGCATCGTATTCTGTTTTTGGGCGTGATCCCCACAAGGCTCTGATTCTCAATCTGTAGCACGACACTTCCAGGACACTTCCAGTCAGACTAAGCATATCGAATCTAGATTGTTGGGCCATTGTTTACCACCCAATAACATATTTGTAAATATGGTATTGCATATAAAATTTCATACATGCTAATTGATAAGGAGGAGATAAGATCATCCAAATAGTCCTATGCAAAATAGGTCACTGTCTTTGCCCAAAGGTGATCGTCCTATAAAGGTCGTGGTCTTTTGAATCTTGGAATTTAAGTCCATTTAAGACTGCAGGTTGTAGTCGTCTGTATTAAATACCAAGTCTCGCCCGAAGGTGTGCAGGGAGTAAATATAGACCGAATCTGATAGAATGAGTTATATGTTGCCCAAATATAGGGCTGGCAATTTCGAACCCGGCACGGCAGACCCGACACGAAGTTGGCGGGTCTGGGTCAAGGCTAAACGGGTTCAGGTCGTAAACGGGTCAACACGATAGACCCGTTTAATAATCAGGTCGGGTCCGAGTTTAGGGTCTGGATACTGTAGACCCAGGAAGACCCATTTAAAATTCAACAGGTCGTGTCGGGTCTACCCGCAATCCGATACTGTAATATATAATACCGGCGGTTCTATCGGGTTGAGTCGGATTTGGTCGAATCGGGTCAACTGAATAGACCCGTGTGGTAAACGGGTCTTATCGGGTCTACCCGTTTATTAGCGGGTCGGGTACGGGTTTAGGATCTAGACACAATTAGTTAAACGGGTCGGGTCCAAGTCTAGGAGTTTTGGACACAACCCGACCCGTTGACACCCCTACCCAAATATGAGGAACTATCCAAATCAGCCCAAAGCGTGTTAGGTCCAGTGTTTTGAAAACCGGACCGGACCGGGCAGTTCAACCGGTTTGGACCGGAACCGGCATAAGTTTTGGTTCGGTCTTTGAATAAACCGGTTTGTATGTTAACCCAGGAATCAAACCTCCTCATTGAAGAATTTAGTAGATATCTATATAAAAAAACGTATTTTCATACGGTTCAAACGGTTGAACCACCGGTTTGAACCGATTTGGACCGAACCGGATGCCTTTTCGGTTCGCCTTCCGGTCCGGTTTTGAAAACACGGGTTAGGTCTGTTCTGTGAGCAACAATTATCGCCTCCTGGAGTAAAATTGCATGTCAAAATATCTTACCCTAAAGTGTGATTAGATGATGCACCCCCATGATGCTTTAGTACTTGGGAAAGGGGGCACCATGGACATTTGACTGCTACTTATGGATTGCAGGACGACGTGGGATTGTTTAAACGAATGTTTCTGTTCAATGGATTTCTCATACTGCTAATAGTGCCTCACACTGGCTGGCTCATGAAGTCAGAGTGGAGGGGCTTGAGATGTTTTGGGAGTCCAATCTCTCTCTTACTTTGTCGGCTCTCGTCTGTGAGGACCTTCATGTAATAGCCATAATCTTCTGTACCAAAAAAAAAAGACTGGTAGAGCGCCTTGTAGACAAACCACTCTAGCCAGTCCGGCTTAAGCTTTGAATCAAAATGATAAACTAAGGTTAAAGCAAGATTTGCATTGACAAATATAAATAAAAATAATTATTTGTGAAATAAATCATAATATCCACAATATCTTTCATAATAAATTGTCGGATGTAGTTTTCAGAATCTTTTGATTGGAATTGAACCCCTATGTGGTTCATATTCCATTGTAGGTGGATGCACATGATAATACTTTGACTATCTTAATCATAACGTTGTTCTCTTCGAGACCAATCAGGCCAATCCAACGAGTTATATGAGATGGGTCCCCTTGACCCTTGGATATCCGCCATTCTCACAAAACCGGCTTGTGAGAGAAGGTTCAAGGCGGATATTTAAGCACACAACTTCTAGTCCCACTAGCCGATGTAAGATTAAACCCAACAATATACTCAATTTGGTCCGTGTATTTTAACTGAGGCAATGGTGCATGATTAGGGGTGTCAACCGGTCATCTCGTGTCTAGTTTCGGGTCGTGTCCAAAACCCCTAGACCTGGACCAGACCCGTTTAACTGATTGTGTCTAGATCTTAAACCCGTACCCAGCCCGCTAATAAACGGGTAGACCCGATAAGACCCGGTAAGACCCGTTTACTACATGGGTCTATTCAGTTGACCCGATCTGACTGAATCCGACTCGACCCGACCTGACCCAATAGACCCGCTGGTACTATACATTACAGTATCGGATTGCAGGTAGACCCGACACGACCCGTTGAATTTTAAACGGGTCTTCCCGTGTCTACCGTGTCCAGACTCTAAATCCGGACCCGACCCATTTATTAAACGGGTCTATCGTGTCGACCCGTATACGACCCGAACACTTTTAACCCTGACCCAGACCCGCTAACTTTGTGTCGGGTCTGCCGTGTCGGGTCCAAAATTGCCAGCCCTATGCATGATCTTTCCTAACCCTTGTGCAGTTGATTACGGGAGCCTTTCAACTATTGAAAGAAATAGTCTATAAGTGGCAAAATATTATGTGTGGCGATCTATTTCCAGTAGGACATTGGATTCCCATATGATTCATTTGATTTTTGAGTTCCGAAAGGACTTATTATCACTGACACATAACTCTCTCTTATATATTCAAATATCCATTGTAGACCCTTAGGAAGACTTTGTGGTCTTTTGGATCGTTCATTAAAGGTTGGAGAGAGAGAGAGAGAGAGAGAGAGAGAGAGAGAGAGAGAGAGAGAGAGAGCATTTTCTCACTACTATTTGGTTGTCTGGAAAACCAATAAGAGTTTGACTTTTCTTTTTTTTTGTGTTTTTTTATGTTTTTGGCATGAAATTTTTTGTAGCCATCTGACAAAAAATCGATTTCCATGAAAAAAAATATTTTTTTGTGTGGACCATACTTTCTCGTCAAGTTTTTGATGAAACCCTGAAAGATGGATAATTTATTTATAATTAGTCCCTTTCTTTCCTATTTATTTAGTTTTTTATAGTTATTCACTAACCAAACATCCGTTTTTATAAGAAAACTTGTACTTTCTTTAATTTTCATTCTTATTTTACCAGCAACCAAACACAATCTAAAGGAAACTAAGGGATCTCTGTTTATTTATAAGAAATATGATAAAGTAATAGTTATCGATCCTTTGGAACTGAATTTTGACAGATCTAACAACCACATGAGATCCACATCCGTGTGTGTATTCTACTTGGCTTAGGATAGTACATCATGGAGAGGGCATGCAACTGGTGGTGTAAAAGATTTAAATGTCGCTAGTGGATTTCAGCCACCAGTTGTATACTGCCAAGTCAATCGAGCCGGCAAAATCGAAAAAACCTTCGAGCTGAATAGCACTACTCCAAGATTATTGTTCCTTCGAATGGTTGATTAACCTTTAAGTAATAATGGAAACATCGTCGGGTATACAAGGTATAACGTCGTGGCTAATACGAACCAGCACATTAAAACAAGTTTGTGTGTGTGATGCGAGAAAAAGGTTCGAATTAGTTTGATCGTGAGCCCTCATTTGTGAAGTTCAATCATGATCTTGCGGCCTTCTGGATACAAGTTGATGGATTTTACATGGTGGTTGTGGTGGTTGCCGTAATATGTCCAAATGCATGAAGCATTGATATTTATGGAAGTAACAATTTTTTTATGGACTAGCCAAGCGGTCAGATGACAGGGCGCTAGAATATAGGTTCAAAAGATCCGGAGATCGAAACAAGGGGAAGGCAACATAACCACTATTTTTATTAAATTCCGTAATAACGAGAACATGACATCAACGATCAGGATTCGCACGCACAAACAAGACAGCAACGGCCTTGAGGGAAAGTTCGCACCACAATGTTCATTCCAGAAGTCAAACAAAAAACATCACAACAAGGGAGAGAGAAAGCACCACTAGGACAAAAACTCATTGGTACAGAAGTACACATTTTGATCATATAAGGTTGTGCACTGTCCATCCACACAATCGTAGAGCGAAATCAACTTTTTCGAAAACAATACTGCAGTAGTAGTTTGACCACGAAGTGGCTTGTGTCGTAGCGGAGAAATTAGTAAACCTCCTGATTAATGTAGTCATATTTTTGGATCAGTAGTGAATGTTTGTAGACCGAGAAGTGCTGTTCAGCCCGAAGTGTTTGTCTCGAATGATCAGCCCGATTGAAGTGTTATCCGATAATAGTGTCACTTTACCTGCCAGTCCAGGTTGAATGTGATTCACTGATCGGGACTGGCTATGATTAGGACACATCAATCCGGCTGACCATTTTAAAGGTTCAATTCTGAAGTATATTTCCACGATAAAATTAGAAAAACTGAAGATTACTTGAATTAAGTGGGAGATTAATGGAGTTCTGACAAAGAATAATTGATCAGTTCAGTCACGCGCGCTATGAACTCGATGGTTTGGTGCAATCCAATGGCTCCGAATTGGGCAAGCTATCAGGGAAGATGGAGATAAAGGTCCAACCAAAGTAATGAGATCACCATGGGATCTTAAGTGATACTTACCCAACAAGGTATGGTTGGCGACCGTCGGATCTGGTGTTGCTCCCCTTAAACCTTGGATCCTGTCGATGGATAAGAACACCGAGAGCCGGTAAGCACCAGGGGTTACCTATACATATAGGGGAGCATCCCTCCTCTCGCTCGTGACATCTAGAGAGCCTTCATCGTACCGCCTTGAGGCATAGAGCGAGACGCGCGGTCTGCTACAAGCAAGATCTTCACTTTGAATTTGTCTTTGATCATGAACAAACTAGATCTTGGACTATTAGAGTTGGTAAACTCCACCACATTCCACTTGATTCAAGCAGCTTAGCCTGTCGATATGCATGTGTGAGCGCCCAACACAATCATGACTTCACACATTGCATTCGCCACAACCTCGAAGCAGCATCAACCAAGGTCGAGCCAACTAGGGTTCAACCGCACTTGACCTAATCATCACAGCGCAAGCACCTGTGAGCTAGTCAGCTCAATCAGACCACGGGCGCCCACTAGGGTGATTCTGTGACTGGACAACATTGGCATAATAGCGTCATGAGGACTGCACCGACAAAAGCATAGATACAACTTGAACTGCCATATCCCACCATTGTTTGGGGGGGAGGGGGGAGCAGGGGGCAAAGAAACCAAGAATCTTAGATACAACCTCCAGGGAGGGACTGCTACAGGAAGGTCTCTGCAGTGTTGAGGTCATCCAGGATGCTTGATTTAACCTCCTCCGATAGCACGGCGGAGGGGCCCGCTTTTGAGTAGAAGCCAGCCAGTGACCTGATCGCTTTCTCCAGCGCAGCATATGATTCCTGAAACAGATGACCGGATTAACTATGTCCAGGAAGAGGCTTTCTCGATTATAGATCTTATTAACCTTTTTTTTTTCAGCGTGCCGCGATACTAGGTAACGCGTAAAACATCTGGAATTTTCAATCAACTATTAGGATTATAGAGGGTGACAACCATACTAGGTAACAAAAGGAGGATTATCCGCAATGATAATCAAAATGAGAAGATGCCATGATCAAGCATGGAGCAATCCGAAGTTCTATGCAGACTAGAACCCAAGGTCATGCAGCTAGGTCGATGGGATACTAGCCACGATGGCAGATATGGATAAATGTGAAATGGCCATCATCTATAGTGTTTGTTGTTATACATGATGTTGAACCTATTGAAATTGATGCTTCATGTGGAATGTTAGAGGTGTTTGTATACATTGGTTATACATCTTCTACACCTTCTCTCTCTGTGTGTGTGTGTGTGTGTGGATTATATATCACTAACATGATATCAGAGTTGGGCATGCTTCCCACGTATCCCGATTGTGTCTTGCCACAAGGGGGGAGGCTATATATATCGTTGGATGAATCAGGCTACAGACTATCATGACCTTCCTTCGATCTATCTCACACAGAGACGAACACAAGGGAACAAGTTGAGAAACTCTTCTCAAAAACAATACTCATTTATTTATAGATGACAACTGACACTTGGACTTCTCCATACATTTAAGGCATCCTCTTAGATATTAACATAATACTTTGAAAACCCCAAAAGACTTTGACTCCCCATAAACCCATTGCAATTCTCCATACAACAGATACACTTCCCAAACAGTAAATGTCTCAAAATTAAAACCCACCACTAAATACAAGTTCGCAAATAGATGCAGATTCAGCAAATCTGTGCATAGTAAACTTTGAGGGCCATTTTGGGCACCTAAACGATCTTTGATGGACGTGAGATGTTTCATGGATTTTTGAAATAAACTCTCATCTTTCCGAATTATGGTCATACGTCTCAATCAGACTTCTGTATAAAAAGTTATGGCCTTCGAAAGTTGGGTCTGCGAATCTGGTCAGAAAAGCGGGTTAAGCCAAAATGTGCACTGCATCACATATATATTGATTATACATCAGTGTATGGGACTCATATCCACTTGTATATATATTGGGCTTTGTCCCAATGAGATAAGAGATTTTCATTCTCTCCCAAAAACCAAGCCTCCATCTCTCTCTCTCTCCCAGGGTTATTGGTGAGATGGAACATAGGTAGGAGCTAACATTGTATTTGCTGAAATAAATGAAATCTTGGGGAATAGCAAGGGAGCTATCCAAACAAATATGCATCTTGGCATCAGCCACTGGTAAGAGTGATCATAAATCTCCGAAAACTTTAGAACCATAAAGGCTAGGGATGCATTTGTAGCTCCACAGACAAGATTGGTAAACCTCTAAAAAGCTGTGACCCACGCTGTTCTAAGAGAACCGATGAGGATTCAAATTCATACCAAATAGCACAACTCCTATCGTCAAAGAAACAGCTCCTATATTCAAAGAGAAACTAGATGTAGCACCACAAGAAGCATGAGAAGCAAATTCCTAGCGGCAGTCTGAGTAGCCAAGAATGCTAAAGAAGGTTATGTGTGCCATGCCATCAATGTGTTCCCATGGGACTCAATCCTCCAAGCATGCACAAATGATCATGCTCAACAGGGCATAGTAGCTTGATCATGCCAATAAGCTTACACACAAGCAGGCTCAAGCAAAGGACAAAGCAACCACCACCATGAAAAAAATGGCAAGTTATTACACCTTTATTTTCCAACGTTAAACAACAGTAATGGCTAAGGGGTCTTAAACTAGACCTTTATAACTTCCTAAATACAAAAATACCTCAATCCCAAGTTACCCACTTCCTTAAGAGCGGAAACAGAATTTGAACCACCAATAATCACTGTAGATTAGTTTTCCAACGAAATTCAGAGCAAAGGATTAACGAATCACTGAAACAATAAACAGAGAGGTCTCACCCAAAACAGAAAAAAAAATGGTTGCTTTGTTATGGAGAGGGAGTGTTAGAGGCTTAAAATTTCACAATCCTACATGTTAATAGAGTTTTGGAACTCGAAACCACAATCTTCAAGCCTAGATAATGTTGCAAAGGAGAGGAGCATGGCATTGCTAATAAGTTGAAGCTCACTAACACAGGCAGTCACTTGTAAGACAAAATTAAAGAAATAGTAAATCATCGAACAATGAAGGAACAACATCAAAATTTCAGGTTATTATTTCAAAAGAATGAACGGTGATTTAATAGTCATTGTTTCTGGTGTAAGTTGACGGAACTGAAGACTATAGGATTCAAGCTGGTGAACCAAAACCCGCATAACCACATGGAGCAATTATCGTGAGTCGCCCACAACTCACAGATGGGCACCAGTCCGTTCGACGAAATAGGCTTGAATATCATTTTTTGTTTGCATTGTTATTTTATACTATAAAATTACAAATCTTTATCTTAAACCACCAGAGACAATGGTTTCTTCAATTATAACTCATTTGGGATGCAAAACACATATCTTTATCACCATCAACTTAGATATGCTTACGTATGTGGCCATGCTTACGTATCTTCAATGTATGCAAAACACTGGATACTTTTTGTGCACACACATCATTTTGTGCAAAACACTTTTTGTGCTACCACTCCTCAAATGTGGTTCATAATTAGGTTCATTTCATAGCCAGTCTAAACAAAGACTATTTTAGAGTCAGATTAGTACTCCATCCCATTCATTGATTTACCACTTTTTATTGGGTGCGGACCACATACAAATAGTCAGCTTCAGCCAACAAATTTTTGATATTCCTTTTTATTTCTCATCAAATGAATGGCATCTTCTTCTAGAAACTCTAGCCATTTTTAGCATGTTATTGGGGAAACCCTCCTTTAAAACTTACCCACCTATTTGTGGCAAGATTTACAATCCAATCATTTAAAAGCGAAAAGAATCAAGAAACCTACTAAAACTAGTTGCAAAATACTAAAGAATAACTTGTAATACATTGCTAGGTATGCTTTATGATACAAGAATATCATTAACTAAATCTTAATGTTTCTAGCTGATTAGATATACCGACAGGCAAGCATATATTTTGTTTTCTATCCACTAAATTGCAATTCAACTTATTGTGAAATTGCACTATTGGCATCGATCTTAGGTAATTTTAAAACTTGCAAAGTTAAAACATATTGAAGAACCAAGGTGTAAAGCCCCTCTAATCACCAAACCTGATGTCAAAGCTAAACTATGTCATTCCCGTTAACTTTTTCTACGTAATCATATAGATAGATGCAAGAAGAAAGGAGAAGCAAGGATTAAGATATTGTGTATTGTCGTCATGATGCCTAAGGGCCATTATGGTACAAGTACTGAAACATACCGACAATCAGTGCAACAACACGGAAAAATATGTGACATAGCTTAAAAGAGTATATAAACATTTCAGGGTAGACATATCAACATTGGAGGAGTGGCAGCACAAAATGTGCAAGTCTCTCTAACAAGCTAACTAAAAATCTTCCACCAATAAGCATGGCCAATTGATTCCTTCCTAATAGATTTCTCCTATCAAGACAGAGTAAGCTACTAGTACTTAAGATTTAAGAATTTCCACAAATTATACAATACATGTGTATTTCCAATTAATCTGCAGAAATATATTTAGGCCACCACATCAGTTGAAATAAATATTGGTCACCATATCAAATTGGGTCACCTTCGACATCCAAGCTATCTTGTCCCATGGCTTGAAGAGCTGCTTGGAGTTACCTAGGTTAGACATGAGTTTCAAACACCAACTGATGAAGGGTGACCTATATCGATAACATCTTGAAAAGACAAATTCCTTTAATCCCTCGTTGAAAGGATTGATCAAAGTTCAAATTAGCGGTCAAAATCAAGCACGTCCAAAGTGTCCACACAGTATAGCATCAAGAAGATGGTCAATGGGTCAGATTAGTTGATCAATTCATGCCTTTACATTGAGGCGTGATTATTAAACATGTGAAGCTTTGCGGGAACCCTCTTTACATGATATATGCGTTCAATATATTTTACACATTTAAGTCATCATCATCCATGTCTTATCAGACATGTTACATACTTTCATATAACAACAAATGTCTCCAACTTATATTCTGCATATAAAATCTCAGGAAGGAACAATTTAAACCCAAACCCGAATTACAGATCATATATTACACACTTAAGTAATACCTACAAATGTATCGTACTTATATTCTGGATATAAAATCAAAGAACATAGTAAACCGAACCCCGTATATCGAAGGTATGTAATAAATCATGTTATCCATTGATAAAACCATCTTTCACTCAAGTAAGAAACTTCCAGTTGAATCTATTGAAGATATTGCTAGCTTGCAGAAGAAACAGATGCCAAAGTTCCACAAAATTAATATAGCAAATATCAATGTACTAAGGACAGAGAACATGATTTGGCATGATCCTAATAATGACAATAGACGTATTAAGTTATTAACTACAAGTGAACTTTAGTAAATTCCAACCAATACGACTTCTTTATTCCTCAAGTAATGAAAAATGTAGAGTTTAGGGAAAGAAGAGGTGTACCTCAGCTACAATGGCTTTCTGTCCCCTCCAACCACTTAAGTACTCTCTAATCGATTCTTTTGCAGCATCAGCACTCCTCCTAAACTTCGCATTATCTTCCGTACCTTCCTCTAATGACTGCCGAAGTGTCTTCACCACTTCCCTTGCAGCTTTCAAGTAGGCTTTTGGCAGTATTTTTCCTGATTTTGTTCTCTCATTGGGATCAAATAGGGATGTAAGTGCTCCAAAAACTCCATTGTCTCCTTTGTCCTCATCTGTTGGATTTGTTTCTTCTGCCTTGATGAGTGACGGAATCAAGCCACAACTTATGGTAAAAGCGGAAATTAGTGATGCCCCACTGCAGACTATAGCAAGCCTTCTGCTAAACAAATTGTCCCAAGAAGCTGTGATAAAAGGACTTTTCAATTGCATTTTGTCTGCTCTGTTGCCAAAAATGGAAAAGTAAAAGAAAGATGAAAAAATCAAAATATAGAGGCCTTAAATTGCAAGAGTGGTGTTCATAAGTGTAAATTACAATGCAGGAGGAGTTTTGGCTCTTTCAATCTTTTTTGGGGATAACCAAGAGCAATTCTTCCGTAATGAGAAAGATGCAGCCATTCTTACGTATTCGACCAAAACCAATGGCTTTTCACAGCACCTCCTACATATTAGGAACAAGGTCACTGATTGCATGGGAAACTGAAAGGGTATATATGCAGTAAGATAGCAATATTTTGTATTAGACTGACTATAAAACATATGAATTGAAGTCGTGTTAAAAACAAAAACTAGGTCATTTAAAGTTGCATCCAGAAATGATAGATAACTTTTGAATTCTGTAATGTGTTATACACTATAATGGTGTAGTTTTGTTTGATATTTTCACCGAGCAGATTGTAAGCATGATAAGATTTTTTTTTGGTCATGGTTTTGAACTTGTTATAGCAACTGATAAATACACACCCTCTTCTTGAATAAAAAAATACCAATCCGGATCACAGAGAGTGAATATAATTACTAGGGGTGGCAATTCTTGACCCGACCCGCCAACCCAACCCGAACCCGACCCGAAGTTAGCGGGTTTGGGTTTGGCCTAAACGGGTTTGGGTCATAAATGGGTCGACCCGATTGACCCGTTTATTTAATGGGTCGGGTTCGGGTTTGTACTTATAACTCGATTGACCCGACTTGACCCGTTTAACAAGTGGGTCGTGTCAACCTGACCCGACCCGACCCGAGCCAACCCGAACCAACCCGATCAAACCCGGCCCAATCCAACTTGTCTTGACCCAACCCGACAGGTTTACATGGGTTCTGTTTACCCAACCCGACCCGACCCGGTTAGTAAACGGGTTAAACGGGTCGGGTCGGGTCAACCCGTTTATTAGGCGGGTCGAGTTTGGGTTTAAGTTTTTGACCCGTTTATTAAACGGGTCGGGTTTGGGTTGGGTGTTTTGCCCTTATACATATGTCTCAACCCGACCCGAACCCGACCCATTGCCACCCCTAATAATTACCAAAATTTTCTTCCTCTTGACCGTGGAAAAAAAGAGTAGAAAAAAAACATGATGTTATCAGTCACGGGAGGATTGTCTGGCCATCTCCAACTTCCTCTGCTTTCGAGTAGAAACCCCTCGGTGCCCAGTAAGTACGACAGGAACGACAGTGTTCGTTTTGTGAATCTACTAGAGCCCTCTCCCAAAAGTGATTCCCTATCTCTAGAGAAAGCCCTTCTTTTCCTAAAATAGGGAATCAAATATCAGGTAGCTTTTGAAGTTGCTCTAACCTCATGAGTCATGACCACCTTGTTACTCCTACCCTATTGCTAACACACATGTGCACGCTTCATGTTCGCTAGAATTTCCCATCTGATTCAGTGTTGGTGCCCGTAGAGCACGACTGCAGTAGTCTCACGATTTTTGCCGCAATTAAAACTGGCAGCAATAGGCGGCAGCCTGTCAACCCCTCGATCATAATTACATCAACCTCTAGGAGTCCACCTCCGTGATGTTGTCGTAAACAAAGGACACATACAAACCCTAACCACAAGGTTCCCACCTCCTCTTTCTCTCTAGCACACGCCCGCCCTTCTTATTCGAAGGCTGCCAACACCGAAGACCCCCATGCAATTGACGGTTCCTAGGCTCTAAAAATGCAGTGAGTAAACCATTCAACTAGTCAGAGAATCATAACAACATGAAGAAACTTCTAAAATACCATACAATTTTAGATACCAAACAAGCTGGTCTTATAAAAAACAAAGGGTAAATTACACTTTACCCCCTGGACAGAGAGAGAGAGAGAGAGAGAGAGAGAGAGAGAGAGAGAGAGAGAGAGAGAGAGTAAGCATAGCATTACCATTACCAGTGAACGTAATATATACTTTTCACTTTCCTCATAAAAATTTCAACAGTGCCATCTTCATCTTGCATGTACTTCCACCATATCTAGAACGACAAATTCAAAATCAAAACATAAGAGAAGGCTAGACAAAATATTCTGATACAGATGTTGTAACAAAAAAAATGAACTTTTACGTTCTAGGAGAAATGAATGCCAAATGTTTAATAGGACGGATATGAAACAGTAAAATTGGGCATTATAGGAATTATTTGACAATACCTTTGTGTGTGAGGATGGAGACGGGAGTCATGTTGAACAGAATGTTAGACATAATTTGGGGCCTTGATGAACAACAATCAACCCAACTTCAGTTCTATTGACGTAACACGTTCGAGAAGATTCTGACTGAGAAGAGAAGAAGAGGGTGGAGGCTATCGTACAACATCATTTGCTCAAGGTCCTCATCATTGATGACGGAGATGAGGACATCGAAGTCCTTGTCATTGGTGATTAAGAAAAGGACGATGATGATACGAAAGGAGGAGAGAAGCGACGCAGGAGAAACATACATAACGATTAGCAGTGAAATCGAAGGAGAGACATAGGGCATGTCATCAAGCCCGTTTCATACAGACATGGTCATTGCACTCCTGCTATTTGGCACCTGTGATGCCTCAAACGGGTGGGGATTGATATGGTTATGTGGTTCGGGAAGAGAAATTTACCACGGGATAGGATCACAAGATATTTTAAATACAGTTTTAGAGGATGCGACCATGTATAATCACTTCAGATTTCTTTCGGCATAGCCTCTCTCTCTCTCTCTCTAAAGCCGAGAGGATTTTTATAAATATTATAAATTTTTTAAAAAGTCATATTTTCTCTTCCTTTCCCACTTACTACTATAGTATAGATACTAGGGCACACATTGTGTGACGATCAAGATCCAAGAGTCCAATAGTCAAGAGCCAGGAAAAGTTAAGATGAATGAGGTGAGGTGAGGTGAGGTATACAAGGCCACGAAATAGTCCGACATCACCTGAAGAGAAGAAAATTATGGGTTATAAATATAATATCTCATTCCAAACAGATATGACGCGTTTTAAAACCGTGAGCTGCTGCAGATCCCATAAGAACTCCGTAGTTAAGCGTGCGCGGGGGAGAGTAGTACTAGAATAAATGACCTCCTGGGAGGACCTCATGCAAGCACGGGCAAAGCTAACAGTATCATGCCTATGTGGGGCAGGATGTTACAAAATGGTATCAGAGTCGGTTATTCTCATGACGGGAGTTCTAATCTCATACGAGGACGTGTGGCTCTTAAGAGAGGTGAATTGTGAGTCTGTGACAACCAACTTCCAAGAGTCAATAGTCAAAGTCAATAGCTAAGACTTCTGAGGCGAGGAAAACCAAGATGGATGAGGTGATGTGAGGTGTCCAAGGCCACGAATTAGTCTCACATCGCCTGGAGAGAAGATTATGTTATATAAATATAAGTTATCCTCTCAAACATATATGATGCGTTTTAAAACCATGAGCCACTTCGGATCCCATAAGAACTTCATAGTTAAGTGTGCTCGGGCGAGAGCAATACTAGGATCGGTGACCTCCTGGAAAGTCCTCGTGCGGCACGGGCAAACCAGACAATATCATGTCTATGTGGGCGGGATGTTACACATTGTCACACATGTACTTACCCAAACACTCCACATACCTTCTTATATACACACCAACACACAGCCCGCATTCTTACACCAGATACACACATACATACCTATACATCATCACACGCCTACTTACATTCCCACATATATGCACATGTTTCACACACTCACTCACGACTTTTTCACAAACATATTATACACATATACATACACAATCTCTGTGTTTGCTCTCTCCTCGCAATACTCAGCTTCCAAATGACCACACATGCACTCCCACTTACCCTTTTTCATTCAAGCATTTCACCAATCACCTTCTATACACTATAGACACACCATATAGTTCACCCAATACGCTCAACAAAACACATATACTTTGACACTTCCACATACATCTTACCTACACTCACAAACTCACATTAACCACACACACAGGCACATACTCACTTCCACAAACACCTCCATTCACAAGCTGACATAGACACTTACTGACACCGAAATCTCACCGATCATGTGTTACAATGCACACACAAGCACCTATCACACTCAACATGCGTAAACACCCACTGCCCTCTACTCTTACCCTCAAAAACCACATACCCTACACATACTAGGCCATCACCATCGCCGTTATCATCATCGTCAACAACGGCATCATCATCATCTCCCATAGCCCGCACACACCCTACCTCACAAACCCCTGCATCTGTACACAACCGCACCCCACACCCAGATACACACCCTAACGGGAGTGGACGAGAGAGAGAGATGGGAGGAGCACCGGCAGGGCTCCTCCGCTGGTTGCTGTACACGTAGCCGGCCGAGTTGCAGTGCACGCAGCCGGTGCCGCCGGTAGAGGGGGATACAGAGGGGAGAGGAGAGAGAAAGGAAGGAGGAGGGAGGGAAGATAGAGGAAGAAGGAAGAAGAAGAAGAAGAAGAGAGAGAGAGAGAGAGAGAGAGAGAGAGAGAGAGAGAGAGAGAGAGAGAGAAGGAATAAGAAGAATGGAAGGAGTGGAAGAGAGGGAGAAAGGGCAGGAGTTTACCGGGTTCGGGACTTCGCCGGAGGTAGAGGATCGGCCGCCGGAGGTAGCTGGGTCGGATTTAGGTAAGGTGGAGTGGATGGCAAAAGGGAGGAAGTGAGGAGACTAGGCGGCAGAATTCACCCATCCAGTTTCCATCCGGATCGGGCTATCCTGCCGTGGCACCTGATCACGGACGCCCCTTTGCCTACCAGTGAAGCTGATGCAATAACCCCCGTAGGGCTGGTTTCAACGGACGGCTGTGATGAGGTGATAGAAGATAGGATGGTTGAAAAGTATTTCGGTAAATTAGGTATAGGTCCTTAACTATTTTGAAATATTAGCCGCAGGACATCATAATTTGTTATATTAGCTAAGGTCTCTACAAGTATACAGTCATTTCCAGAAATAGTATATATTCGTCTTCAGAAACAGTATATATTCATTTCAAAAAGAGTATATTCGTCTTCAGAAAGAATATATATTCAACGGGAGGGACTTGAGTTATATTTTGAAATTAACATGTCCTGCAACTAAAAATAATCTCTCAAGAAGAACTTCTGTCAAATTTCTCCAAAGTATTTTCAGAGAAATTAAAGGTTCGTACCCTTGGTACTGTAAGGGAGTGTTTGGCATCATTGGGAGCTCTCCATTTCTATTTCTATATCCTTATTTTAAAATTACGGGATAATTTTTATTTTATTAGAATGAAGGAGTTGGGAATGATATTTTATCGTTCCGTGTGTTTCCGTAGTTACCATTAGGGTTGCTCATGATTCCGTTCCAAGGTAAAACCATGACCGAACTGATCCCTATGGTTCCACAATTTTCAGAACAAAATCCATAATGTTCAGTTTTGGAAGCCGAATCCGGACCAAACCATAGGAACCGGTTATGTTACCATTCGGATAAATGATGACAATTCAGAATTCTGATATAGAACACCCGAACGGGCCAAACCAAAAGAGTACCAGCAAAGAACATATAAATAATTAAAACAAGAACAAAGAAGCCATTTTGGAGGCCACGTGTAGGGGTGGCAATGGATCGGGTCGGGTCGGGTTCGTGTCATGTCTAGTTTCGGACATTGTCCAAAACCTCTAGATCCGGACCCAGCCCGTTTAATTAATCATGTCTAGATCCTAAATCCGTACCCGACCCGCTAATAAACGGGTAGACCCGATATGACCCGTTTACCACCCGGGTCTATTCAGTTGACCCGATCCGACCCAATCCGACTCGACCCGATCTGACCCGAAAGACCCGCTGGTATTATATATTACAGTATTGGATTGCGGGTAGACCCGACCCGACACGACCCGTTGAATACAAAACAGGTCTTCTCGGGTCTACCGTGTCCAGACCCTAAACCCGGACCCGACCCGTTTATTAAAAGGGTCTATCGTGTCAACCCATTTACGACCCAAACCCGTTTAGCCTTGACCCAGACCCGTTAACTTCGTGTCGGGTCCGAAATTGCCAGCCCTAGCCACGTGGCCTCCAAAATGGAGTCCACTGTTGGAGATACTCTTAACCCAATTTTAATCAATCTTCGATCTTTGTTGGGGGCTCCGTATATATCTCAAGAACCACTAGGCCTTAGGAGCTTTGCTCGGACTCAGTTGGAGTTGGGTTCTGTCCAGGGGCGTAGCCAGGAATTTATTTTGGGCTGGGCTGAACCTAAACTAATTTTTTTATAATAAAAATTTTATTATAGACAGCAAAGAAAAACTTAGTATGATTTGTTAAACGAATATTGACAGTATGAGAAAGCTTTATTAATATAAAAAAGATACATAAACAGAACATAAATTAAGAAAAAAACGGTAACACAATAAATAAACATGTAATGCAAATATAAATACATTACTGAAGTTGTGCCCTGCGATGCTTCAGAGAGTAGAATTCATCAATTATCGAATCTGAATCAATATTTTCAGCAAGTTCTCTTTCAATGCAGACTATCATGCAATCCGCAAGAAACTCATCCTCCATCTTGTTGCGAAGCATTGTTTTAACAAGTTTCATAGCTGAAAAAGCTCATTCTGTCGTTGTCGTAGATACAGGTAAAGTCAACACAAGACGAACCAATCTATCAATCAAGAAGAAAATTTCTGACTTTCTTGTTTCAACCAATCTTCTAAATAATTCAGAAAGAGAAGACATATTCTGAAACTTTGGATGGCAAGGTACATCAAACTCGTAATGCTCCAATTGATTTCTCAAAGTATGTATCTCAACTTGATTGAAATCTTGAGGATAGAATTTCTTGGCAAGACTGCAAATACTTTCAATATTAAATGATTTGAATCCATCACTAGGATCCAAAGCCGAGCGAATAAGAAGTTCCATTGATCGATCCGTGAATCTATTATCTAACTCCGTCAACTGAAAATCAATCGCAGTGTTAAATATATAAATGCGAAAATGATGCTCAACTGTAATATAATCATGTTGCTGACAAGAACGATATGTACCCTTCATATAACGAGCACTTATATCAGGCATATCAATAGCATTCATTTCACAAAATGATGTCACGTTTCCAATGAAAGCATCACAATCATCTTGTCTTAATTTCTGAAGAAGTTTTTTTGTAGTTGAGACTAAATTCAAAGCATTTAAAATGTCTTGAGATTTGTGTTGCAATGCTTGGCAAAGCACATCAGTAATTTCCATAACTTTATTCAACAAATGCAATATAAACACAAACTCAAAGGATCTCATCATTTTATAAGCGCCCATAGCTTCTCTACGTATATTGTTGTTGAGTCCATTCTTAGTCATATTTTCAAGAACTGTACAAGTTGCACCAAACATATTAATCAACCTGCTAACATAACCAAAATATGAGCTCCAACGAGTAGCTCCGGCTCGTTGCAAAGTACGAATTTGATTAGCCCCTGTACCGGTCTCACATTCTCCAGAAGATATCATATCTGTAATTTCAGCTTCATGAGCAGATTTTAACTCAGAATAACGCTTGAGAGAAGCACTGACAAGATTAACAATAGAACCCAACTTTAAAAAAAATAGTCAAATATCATGCACATCTTTGGATGTCGCAACTAATGTTAATTGTAGTCGATGAGCAAAACAATGTACATAATATGCATATGGACAATCTTTGAGAAATAATGCCTGTAATCCATTCCATGCACCGCGCATGTTGCTAGCACCATCATACCCTTGACCTCGTATATTTTCAACTTGGAGATTGTAACGAGTAAGAACATTGCATATCTCTATTTTAAGAGTCAATGAAGTAGTGTTATCAACACCCACAACTACGAAAAAACGCTCTCGAACAAAACCATCGCAATCAACAAATCTTAGAACAATAGTCATTTGTTTCCTATTAGATTGGTCAAGTGCTTCATCGACAAGAATACAAAATTTCGCATCCCCAACTTCCTCACGAACCTTATTTCTCACTTTATTTGCAAGAATATTCAAGATCTCCTTTTGAATCGTTGGTGAAGTATACTTGGCATTTCCCGGAGCATTTTCTAAAACAACTTCTGCAATTTCTTTATTCAATATTGCCGAATACTTTATCAATTCAATAAAATTGCCACGGTTAGAGGACTCCAAAGATTCATCATGACCTCTAAAAGCACATGTTTGCATTGCAAGCCACTTAATGCTCCCTATTGTAGTCTTGATCCGCAACCGATTCTGCAAACCTTGCTGTGAAGATTGTGTATTCATCACTTTATCAATATGCTGAGATGGGTTTCTTAAGTTATCCCAATTGCGCATAGCTGTATTATGTGGTGAACAAGGAACCCCTACATGATGCATAAAAGCACATTTATCTCCATTATTAATCCTCTTCCAACTTTTAAATCCTTCAACAGTAAATACCGGAAACTTTGGCGGATCACTATCAAAAAGAAAGCAAGGAAAGCAAAATGCTCTATCTTTTGCTTCAGAATACTCAAGCCAAGGAAACTGTATGAACCAAGAATATTGAAATCGATGATATTGCTTGCCATCTTGGGAGCGTGGATACTCTGCTAATTTTGGTTGACATGGTTCCATGTTGATATATGCTCTTCGAACATCATCACGTTGATTAATAGAATATGTTGATATTGGACGACGTAATCCTGGATCACGTTCAAAAGAATTGCCTTCTTTAACTTCGACTCTGAGAGACTTAGAAGGGCGCTCATCGAGATTATCAATAGTAGAAGGAGAAGGTGTCTCACTTGTTGACTGATTATCTCTTTTCTTAAAAAATGAAAAAAAAAAAATTTTTTGCTTGAGCATTTGAGGATCTGACATTATAACCTACAATAACAAAATTTTAAGATTATAAGTTATCATGAGTAAGTACAAAAAATGTCTGACAACAATTAGTTACTTGGGTCGGGTAAAATCGAGAACCGACAAAACTCCTATGGGGGTCAAATTCAGTTACAAATCTTATTTATGCCTAATAATTTGACAACAATTATTATTTTTTAAAGTTAAAACTAGGTTCTAAAAGAAGGGAAAATAAGCCAACATGCATATCGGTCAAAGGCCAAACCGACCATCCAATCCAATCCAAACCGACTTTAATTGGATTGGATTGGATTCCAATCTCAGTTTGGTTTGGATTGGATTGGAAATCCTCAAAATCGACCAAGGTTTGATCTATTTGGGTTTTGCTAAAATAGGTTGGTTTCGAACCGATGCACACCCCTAAATGGTTCGGATATTTTGACTAAACGGGTTGGTTTGGTTCTATGTTTTGTGGACTCGACTAAATGCGGGTCCGTTCCGGATTAGAGCTCGAGTAGATCCGACCCAACCCGAGAACCGAACTTATATATATTAGTCCACATAAATATATGTCACGGGTTTGGACTTTTGGGCTGCATCGATCACACATTCATATTAGAACCTGCATAAACCTTATGTGTTTGCTAATGTTGAACCAACTACAAAGAGAACCCGACCCGACCCGCGAATAAACGGGTAGACCCGATAAGACCCGTTTACCACCCGGGTCTATACAGTTGACCCGATCCGACCCAATTCGACTCGACCCGACCTGACTCGAAAAACCCGCTGGTATTATATATTATAGTATCAGATTGCGGGTAGACCCGACCTGACTCGACACGACCCGTTCAATACTAAACGGGTCTTTTCGGGTCTACCGTGTCCAGACCCTAAACCCGGACCTGACCCATTTATTAAACGGGTCTATCGTGTCGACCCGTTTACGACTCGAACCCGTTCAGCCCTGACCCAGACCCGCTAACTTCGTGTCGGGTCTGCCGTGTCGGGTCCGAAATTGCCAGCCCTAAATACCGGCACGATTTAGGGCTAAGATTAAGAAAAAAAATAGAAATTCTCGGGTTGTTTCGGGTTTTGATTCAAAAAGAAGAAGAATAAGAAGCTATTTTGAGTTTTGATCCATGCAAGTTGGAACGGAAATTTTGATTCCATCCGAAACCGATTCAAAATATTCTGATTCTAGCACCGTATAATTAAATCCGAATTCCGAAAGTTCCGAAAAAAATCGGATCGAAATCGGAAGGGTCAGGTATTCCAAAAATTCTGAATTTCGATCCAAAAAGTTCGAAAGCATCGGAATCGGATGATTTCGATTCAAAAAAATCAGAAAAATTTTGATGTTCTTTTTCCATTCGAAAGTTCGAATCATCCGAGGAGGAGGAGGAGGAGGAGGAGGAGAAGAAGAAGAAGAAGAAGTAGGGAAAAGAGAACTCACCTGCTGCCCTAGTGCCCTGCTGGTGCTGGTTCAGCACTTCAGCCTGGTTGAAGTCTTGAAGACTTGAAGCCACGGTCCCCGACTCCGGCGACTCGGCGACTCCCCAGTCCCCACGCACGCCTGACTCCGGTGACTCGGCGTTGTTGGCCGTGCCGTGTGCGGTGCCGGTCCGGAGTCCGAACTCCGGGAGAAACGGGGGGATGAGTAGCGCCGCTCCCCAAAGATTAGAGATCGGGTATTCGGGTGGGTAACGTGGGTTTTAACTTTTAAGGCAGGCTGGGCTATTGGGCTTGGCTAGTGGGCCGGGCTATCTGTGGGACAGAGCTGGGCTGGGCCTAAAAAACATAGTTTTTTGCTAAATCTCGGCCGGGCTGTAGCCCGGCCGAGCCCACTCTTAGATCCGCCCCTGGTTCTGTCGATTGGACTGTTACATAGGTCTTAGGAACTTCGGTCGGTCTCGGTTGGAGTTTATTAAACAGTCCCTTGCAATCGGCCTAGATTGGGTTCGGGTTGGCCCGCCCAAGTTGCAGCCCTAATCTATCCAGCCTAGGAAGGGCTTCACCCAATCCCACAAACCCAGCCCATTGGCATTCCAAACCATCATTAGATGGCAGGCTTGGCAACACGTGCGTAGCTCATGGCCCATCAGGCTACGAGCACGTTCTCTAGGGTTTAGCTTCCGCTCCGCTTTAATAGCCTCCTCGCCTCCTCTCTCCTCCTCACAGGCGGCGGAGGAAAGGGGCAGAGGGAGAGAGCGCAGCAGAGAGAAAAGAAACCCTGCAAGCGTCGCCATGGTAATTTCTATGTCAATCCCCCAATCTTGTAGCTCGATCTCACATTTCTAGCTCGATTTTGGGATTTTTTTCCTAATTTTTTTTTTTTTTTTGGTGGCGACGGCAACATCGCAGTCGCTGGTCGCGAACGAGGACTTCCAGCACATCCTTCGTGTGCTGAACACGAACGTGGATGGGAAGCAGAAGATCATGTTCGCCCTCACCTCCATCAAGGGCATCGGCCGCCGCTTCGCCAACATCGTCTGCAAGAAGGCCGACGTCGACATGAACAAGAGGTATTTGATCTGACCCTTCCTAGGGTTTCCATTTCGTTTCATCTCCATGAATCGTGTGGTTTTTCGTGCCCCCGGACGGATCATGGTTGCTCGCACCGAAATCGTTGGATTGGATCTGTCAGTTGTGTTTCCTTCTGATTAAAAAGCTTGTCTTTTTCTTGCTCTCTTGCTGAAAATTGTGATTGGGTTTGCTTTTTGGTCGGGATTTTCGTGGTTTGGGTGCAGTTGCTCTTTTGAAAAGTCTCCAAGTTTGTGTTTTTCTTTATATTTTGTGTTTTGTTTTCTGATTCTACAGTGGAGTCTATCTTGTCCATGGCTTGGAATTCTTTTTCCCCATAGAATGCCAAATTCATGATGTGGGAATTGTCTTTTCTTGTCCTATTAGGGTTCCCTGTATTTATTCAAACTTGTGTTGATTTAAAAGGTTTATCTGATTCTTCATGCTTTTTTTTTTGCCTCTCTTTTGTTTTGGATAGGAAGGAATCATTGAAGTTTTGTGTTGAGATTCTTGTGTGCCACTTGTACTAAATTGGTCTAAACATTTTGTTCATTCATATGCTCTAGTTTTGGTTTTATTTTCCTGATCAGTCATTTTTTTTATTATGTTGTTGCTTTGGTTTTTGGGTTAATTTCCTATGTAGAGCCGGTGAGCTTACCGCTGCTGAACTTGAGAACCTCATGACGATTGTTGCAAATCCACGCCAGTTCAAGATCCCAGATTGGTTTCTTAACAGAAAGAAGGACAACAAAGATGGTAGGAACTCTCAAGTTGTTTCAAATGGTCTGGATATGAAGCTGAGGGATGACCTGGAGCGTCTCAAGAAGATCAGGTGGGTTGCCACTTGCGATTGAATACTTCACTCTGTTCGTATATTGGCTTTTCTGACATTAAGTTTTAAGTGCATCCCTTTTTTTTCTACTGTACTACAAGCTAATCTAGTATGTTTTTGAACTTGGCTAAATTGCTTTGGGTTTTGAACTACAAATATTTCTTTTAACCCTTTGGCTTATAATTTGTGCCTTGGAGATGATTGTAATATCCAACATCAAATCTTGCCTTCTACCTTCCTCATCTAAACTCTTTCCTTGTCTAGGGGAACTAGGGAGCAACCCTAGTTCCATGAATCTTTGGAAAAGTTACCATTGGCAATCATAGAGAGTACACCACGTCTACTATCAGGTAGTCTCCCCTATAGTCAACCCTATATTGATGGGACAAGATTTGGGCATACTCGCACTTCAAATCCCTTGTTAATAGTGTTGAATTTTAGGATCCGCACTTCAAATTCCCATTAGTCTTATCTGAGGACTTATGGATAGAATTTTGACGAAAGTTCTTAATTGGAGAACTCCAAAGTTTCCATATATAAACTCACATATTTCAAAGTTCCACCTAAATATGTGGAATTTCAAAGTTCACATGACTACTGTCGCCACCCACCATCAACGACCCCTTCCAACCGACCTCCGGGGACCACCGTTGCCGACTCCCTTCCTTATGAGTCAAATCTCAATCCGATGAATAAGAAAGCTCTTCTCCTATGGCGTAGTAAGCTAGAACAGTCGGGAGGCAGACGTGGTCAGACGAGAGTAGTGTTTTTCTTGGTCTGTTCCTTCAAGATATATAGAATTCCTTGGTAGCAAGGTTCTAAAAAGCGCTAGGCGCTAGTCGGGCGGTGGGGGGCCGCCTAGCGCCTAGGCGGCCTAGGCGGGGCCTAGGCGGCGCCTAGGCGTTTTGCCTTTTTTTTAATTATTTTAATTATTATTTTGATATTATATATATATATATATATGTTTAAAAATTAATATAAGTTCAAGATTATCCCAAACCATTATTTCAAAGAACAAGTATATAACCATAATTCAAGATTGAGTGATTAACAAGAACAAAAGCAAACATGGTCCACCTGGCCAGCCTCAGCCCGCCTGGTCCGCCTAGCCAGCCTCAACCCGCCTGGCCCGCCTGGTCAGCCTTAGCCCGCCTGGCTCGCCTGGTCCGCCTGGCCAGCCTCAGCCCGCCTAGACCGCCTAGGCGGCCGCCTTGCCCCGCCTAGACCGCCTAGGCGGCCGCCTAGCTCCGCCTAGGAGCTTGCCCGCTTTTCTGGAGCGCCTAGGGCCTAGGGCCTAGGCGAGGCGGTGGGGGGCCGCCTAGTGCCTAGGCGCCGCCTAGGCGGCCGCCTAGACCGCTTTTTAGAACACTGCCTGGTAGTTCTTCCTTTGAGCAGAAGGAAGATTACCACCAATGCTTATTAAGCAGGAAGGACCTCTTTCTCTGCGGCCAGTGTAACCACCCTTGACCACAATGTATAGGATTGGGAACTTTCAAGTCCTTCGAAACTTTGAGTTCATGAACTTAAAATACCATATGAATTTAGAGCTCCTAGGCTCAAAGCACAAGGACTGTGAAAGTTCATAGGAGTTTTGGGGATCTGTTACTTTCAAATTCTCCCAAAAAGTTTCAGCCACTCACCCACACTTAGAGGAGGGATTTGTGGACATTCCATATTGGAGAATATGCCCCTGGTTCAAGAAAAGTCTAATACTGGTATGTAGTATGTACTGGTTTTGTCTAGGTGGAGACTATATCAGCCTCGATCCTGATACATGGTTTGTACCTTCCAGTACCGTACTATTTGACTGTATATTGTGTAAAAAGGGGATTTTGGATGGTTTTTATATCGCCTCCTAGAGATAAGGAAAAAATATATGATTTATAGCCATTTATCGGGGATATTTAAAAGCATGCTACCACTTTGAGACAATCAGTAAATTAAATTTGAACATTACCTTCTTTAGTGACTTTCTGGGCCTTTAATGACACTTTTACCAAATCTCTTCGATGCTTGGAAAATTTGTATGTATCCCCCCTCCCCCTCCCCCCCCCCCCCTCCCCACCCAAGCTTTAGAAAATTTTAGAAACAAATGACATTGGATTCTAATATCCTACAACTCTCGAGAAAGATCAAATAAGATTTGTGAAACTCCTAAGAAATCTCTAAAAAAACCCACGCCTTGTGCAATTGTTTATGCCAATCCTGTTTATTTCTTTCCATTTTTTCTTTAAGATTTATTTCATGTTGAAGTTGAGGCACTTGGTGTGTTGACTTTAATTGGAAACCAAGTCACTTTAGTTTGATTAAACTTGTAATAATTAGTGTTAATGTTTAAAAAGGCGAAAGGCGTATCGAGGTATTTTTCCTTTGGAAAGGCGAAGCGTAAGTCTCGGTTTTTTTCGAGACGTTTTGGTAAAAAAAGAGTAAACAAAGAATCTGGAACTGGGAATACAAATAGAGGTTCTAAAATGATGCCAAACAACCATAGGTCAAATTTCCTCAAGTCAATGGGCCTAGCACTTATCACAACCGCACGCGATTGGCTGTAGTGCGATTCACCTTTGGGTCGCAACCATCGTGCGGCTGTGATGCGTGTTGTACCATGGCCTCCCGCCTTCGGACACCAAACCTGCTGCTGCTGTGCCGACCACTGTTTGATCCAGCGTAGAGAGAGAGAGAGAGAGATTTACCTTTGTGAGTTGTGGACCTGTGGCTCTATTCGAGCTAATCTCACAATGAGAGGAGTTGGACAAAGGAGGGGAGAGTCGACCAACAAAAAACCGTAGCGCGTGGAAGAGATCGAGGCGAACGAGTGTTTTATGTTTTTTTTTAAACCCCAACCCGAACCTGCAGAATAGTTGCTGACCCGCAGGCCCAATTAAACCCAATCCGAACCTGCAGGACGAGGCGTACGCCTCCGACGCCTTGAGGCGTGCCTCAGGCAGAAGCGTACGCCTTGTTTGGCAAAGGCGTAGGCTTCTAGGATTTAAGTGTTGAGGTGTGCGCCTCGAGGCATTTCGGGACCGCCTCGTCTCGAGGCGCGCCTCGAGGCGTACGCCTCTGCCGCCTTTTTAAACACTGATTAGTGTTTAGTGTAGAAATAAAGTCGTTACATTTTGTACCAACTAGATGCAAAACGATAAGCGTTGAAGCAAATTTTAAGTATAATCAGCACTAATGCGGATTTTAGTTTGTTATGAAGTTCACTTTTTTTC
The DNA here is from genome assembly GCA_947650365.1 of Chamaelirium japonicum. Taxonomy (NCBI): domain Eukaryota; kingdom Viridiplantae; phylum Streptophyta; class Magnoliopsida; order Liliales; family Melanthiaceae; genus Chamaelirium; species Chamaelirium japonicum. Next base: position 5,229 of record CANTAL010000397.1, on the reverse strand, counting down.
ACTGTGAGTTCAGTCCAAAAAGTAAAGTGGTAAAACTTCAACATGTGAAGACAAAAGTCCTGGTGAGCATTGTTGTGCCTTCAGCATTTCTGGGTGCCATCACCAATTGAACCTGAGATAAAAATGGTTATGGCACTAAAACAAAATTTATATGGGTCTACTATTCTTAAGAAATCAATTACATAAAACTGATGAAAGTACTCTTAGATATTATTGGAAATTTACAGTCAAACATCTGAAATAAAAAAGTGAAACAAAGGAAACACCCAAAATAGGATAATTTTGTTTGCATCCCTCGTGATATTGCACTGCATTCGTCTTAACATCAATCTGTTAAAATTAGTTGTTTTAATTAAGACTAATTAGATAGTTGATCAATGGTTTTCCCCAAGTTAATTTTCCCTTGTTCATGAGATGCAACATTCACATGATGCAATTTGTCTGCTGCAGGAACCACCGCGGCTTGCGTCACTATTGGGGCCTTCGAGTCCGCGGTCAGCACACTAAGACCACCGGCAGGAGAGGAAAGACGGTCGGTGTTTCCAAGAAGCGATGAGCTTGCTTCTATTTTATCTTTGGGCTTTCTCAGTGTGCTCGGTTTGTCGTTATTGTCCTCGAGTTTTAGAAAGTTATTCTCTACCCAATTCCAGATAAAGTATTCTTACCATGTTCTGTGACTTAATTTTCAAGTTATATCTTGGTAATTGATGAACTATTTGCTTTTTTCCCCATCAGTGAGACTAATAAGGTTCAGGATTCGATTTATCTTAGCTTGTTGTATCAATTTGTTTCTGACTACTGGTGGGTCTGAATCCAAGACCGAAACAATCAGTGATGAGGAATCTTGATTGGAGGTCTTTTGTGATCAAGGTGATTGGTTCTTTTTATTGTAGGGTTATCTGTATTGATTCTATTGAGCAGAATGGAATCAAACCATAAGTAGTCGGTCAAACCAACCCATAAACCACCTCACATTATCTCTAATTAGAGCTTGGATTTATTTTTTCCCACCATGTGTTCTTTCCGAAAAAGGCTACCTCCCTTAGTTTACACATTAAGTAGTAATCAGAACCTCTTGTCTTGCCTGCCGCTCCTGCTCTCGAACTCACTCCCGCTCGTACTCTAAAACCATGTTCCCATCAATTGCAGTTTTGCATTATGCAAAATCTTTCAAAGTAATAATTAATTGCCTTCGCCCTCTTTCTGATTACCAAGTCCCTGCTCTGGAGCTCCAAGAACTTGAAGCTGATGGCGTCAGGTAGGGTTCTACCACACTCTACTACATTCGGATTGAAATGATCAGTATTCTTGCAGGAGGATCAGGTAACTTGATCTGAGTTCAAATTGCCTGAACATCGGAAGGCCGTGCTCTGACAATAGAAGAAGGCCTTGGCGGCTACTGCTGTTGTCGTTGTGATGCATTTACTCTAATTGAGTAGACCCATTGCTATGTTGCCAATCGCTGCTAACAACAATGTATTCGATTTCATACGCCTATGGATTTTTTTGTTTGCTCCAGGTGCTCAATGCATCTGGACTGTTCGCCGAAGTGTAGACACCCGTCTGATTTAAACTTTTAACACCCAGCCACGACCCGTGCATGTCACCCATACCCTTTTTACAGATCATCATACTGACTGCTCACTTTCGCCTTACACATCAAGGAGCGTGTCCGGATGCATCACTGGGCATCTGGAGTGGTCCAGTTTCGCAACCTGGATATATCTAATATACTCAAGGCCGAGATGGAGAATGTATAGGAAATGTCGAGTAATAGGAAATGTCGAGTATGCGATGACTTCACCAGCCTCAACCATGCTTGCCCAAAGGACACCTTTCCACTTTCCGAAATCAATGAACTGATGGGGTGCGCTTTCCACCTTCCAAAATCGATGAACCGATGGAGCACCTTAACTTCATGGACGCTTTGACGTTTTCTTGAGGTACAATCACATCCCATTGTATCTTCTTCTGATGGAGAGAGACTGTAGCTTCCTCTGATGGAGAGAGACGACCTTCATCGGCAGGCAAATAATGGTGACCGAACTTTTCAAAAATCTCATTGGTCGAACCATGGAGGTCTATATTTCTATCTCTACAAGGTTCAGTTGTAGTTTTTACCTATGAGATGGGGAGTGCTACCATTTCAGTTGATACCTTCTTGTTAACATAATATTGCTTTTTAAAAAAAAAATTTTATTATATATTTGTTAGCATATATTTCTTGTCAAAACAAAATATTTTGCAGTAGTCATATACTCTTATTAATTGATAATCATAGATGTCCTACTTTGTTGTTTGATTGCTTTCATGCATAACCTCTATAATTTGATATGGTGACTACATATTGATATATGTCTTACATATTTTTTCCTCACATCTTTAACCATGGAACTTATCCATTGGTGAGAGCTTGAAGCTGTGGAGGTCGAGATCAGCACGAGCTTTCTGGCCTTCGATCTGCACGAAAACACACAACAGAACACCGGGTGATTGATTTCTCGGATCCCTCCTCCGATGCTCAAATCAGTGCTCTCTCTTTAAGAAGATAAATGAAAAACTTGGGGGGGGGGGGGAAGTCTAGAAGCTTTAGAGCGACCTCCTTTGAAGAAGGAGATTCCTATTTATAGATATTTGCGGTCAAACAATCAATCATAACTACCTACAACTGTCATAGGTGATGTGGTAAGAAAAAATTAACATTACCTTGTAATGGAGTCCACTTGAACAACCATTTTAGGTATGTGGCACCCACAAGTCCACGGCCTAGCTTAATTTGCACGCAAAAGATGTAACTGAATCAATTTATGATGACGACACCAACTTTGGAGCCGCTTGGCTACACTTACCTCCGCTCTCTAAAGTGCACATCCGCAAGCAAGTTGCCTCAACAAAGTTTCATCACGATGAGGCTCCGAGGATGTTGTTGAGCACAAAGACAATGCCGAGGTTCCAAACTTGTCACTTAGAGCATTCAAGCGAGGTCCACACACATTTAGGTACCTTGGTAACCTCTATCCTCAGACACTGAGGCTATGTGGACATTACTTTAGATCTCTTTGAATGCTGGTGTCGTAAGAGTGAAGATATTTTTCCTTATCCTCGAACAACCATGAACCCAGGCAAAACCAAACCTTACTTGTTCGCAATCTCACTGGCGGAACACTTATAGGGCAGCATTACTTGTTCACAATCTCGCTAGTGCCAACCTCGGGGACACACCATGCCTCTGTTCAAGGGTTAGGATGATGCCACGTGCCTCAACATTTTTCCTGCATACACAGAAGCTAGCTGGGGCATAGTGTCTTCGAGGGTATACTTCTAGACATTCTATTGCTTCTTAGTGGATTGTGTTCGTGTCCGATCTTGGCTTGGGGTGGTTTTGTCCCTTCGGGATTTCCACCTAAAAAATCCCTTATGCTCTATTTTGCGATTGGTTGATATATGATTATGTAGGGTATGATTGTCGTGCATTTCTTGTGCTCGATGAAATACCTGAGCAAGTTTGAGTTGCTTTTAAGTCATGCTGTTTGAATAATTATTTATATCCCATGGTTATCATAATCTCTCAATTGATTAGAAACATTAGGACGACCAACCAAAACTGGAGTTGGACGATCGAATGACTTTTGCGATAATCATTAAGCTTACATGCATTATGTTTTATAATGGATGGATTATGAATCAGTGTATGTGCTTCCGCATATAAAGTTTCATAATTGTTTGTGTACACAATTCAATCTCTAGGTGTTTGTGCTATAGCCTAAATTGCCTTGGAGCACACACCATTTTTCCATAGTGTATTGTGTCGATCGTTTTCATACCATAGTTCATGTTTATGTACATAGGATGTTGGGTTTGGCAGCCCATGACTTCGGCCCAACTCAGGTTCGGCCTGCTAGGGTTACTTGGCACACAGATTAGGGTTAGTTGGAGGCGAAGCAACCTACCTCTATAAAGAGGAGGGGAAGGCAACAGCTCAAGGAACATGGTGGGAGCATGGCGGTGATCAAGACCAGATGGTGGCTGCCAAGGAGAAGAGGAAGCTAGAGTCCCGGAGTGGGGGGGGGGGGGGCGGAGGGGACTGTGGTATAACGCGGAGTCCCCCACCCCCCCCCCCCCCCCCCCCCCCCCCCCCCCCCCCGATGTTCGAGCCATCAAAGGTGATGCTGAGATGATCTAGAGGTTCTTGGTGATCAGCAAGACGACCAATAGAGCACCAAGGCCAAGGATCGCACCCACGACTGACCAATGGAGCAATGAAGGCTAGAGGACCCCACCCAATAGGATTTGGAGACCGAGTCAACGACGAGGTAACCAGGGGTGACTGCTTCATGGGTCAACACTTGTCACAGTTCGCCCGGGTGAAATGCTCGCAGAGGCTAGGCTGATGGCTCAGGCGCTTGGACGAAAGCAGGGGCGGCGCCCGAGCAAACTTCAGCCAGGGGCCCGTGGAAATCGTGATTGTAACGCACCTTTCCCAGGTGGTTCAAATCATCAGAGGAAGTCTCGAGGGGGAGGTTGTGGTCCAGTAACCTCTCCCTCGGGGCAGGTTCGAGACCAACGGATCCGCGGCGGAGTGACGCGATAGCACGAACACGTGCGAGGTGCCGAATCAAGGGAGAGCACCTCGATGGTGATAAATCGTTATCGAGCAAGTGTTTAATCACCGACGAGCGGGTTGATGAGCACGCCAACGAGAAGCTAGTGGAGGTGCCGGTGGGTGATCATGACTTTGTATGCACATTCAAAGAAGACTTCAATGTATGCTACTCCATTAACATACATAGAGGTTTTCGAATTTGATAATTTTTTTATGGATGTGATATCTATATTAAGGTGATCATCCTCATAAATAATCAGCAAAGCTCTGAAACCTCTAAGGATTTCAAATAAGCTCATCGAATTAACAGTTGAAATGAACAAACTATACAACATCTATAATTTTGATACACCTAGAGGTTTCATAATTTACTGATTTTTGGTGAGGATGATCATATCGCTATAGATAGCATATCCACCAAAACTCATCAAACTTTGAAACAGCTAGGTTCATCAAAATGTTAGAACCTTTATCAATCATTCATTTGAACCATTAATCTGAAGAGCTTATTTAAAATGCTTAGAGAATTCAGAACTTTCTGATTTTTTGTGAGAATGATCCACTATGACGAGCTTCATCAGCTATCCATTTCATACTCCTCTATATATAAACACGCGATCTAGTGT